>JAFLJL010015823.1:0-47655 GCA_018398815.1 Conus ventricosus | reverse complement strand
GAACCCACGACCTCCCAGCCAGGAGTCCGCGACGCTAACCACTTCGCCACGGCGGCTGGTAAAGAGAAATATTTTTAATCTGAGATCTTATCAAAACTTTAACAATTCATATAAAATGAAATCAATATCATTACTTTGAAAGTGGAAATTGGCTTGTAAAGATAATATTGTTCTGACAAATCATAATTTTCTGAGGAAATGATGATTTTTTTTTGTATGGTGGACAATTGCTGATAAAATGCAAACACTGTTACTAGTTTGAAACAGATTTTGATGCAAGAATTTAAGTAAAATTACTGTGAAATGGTCCGTGAATGAGGTCACCACTTGCCATTTTTCAATCTTGGTGAATTGAGAACAAAGGGGGAAAAGCAAAATACGGTCTTTTAATGAAATGGAATAATTTGATCAAAAATGGTTTCTGTTAAAAGTTTGTTGCCTTGGATGAGAAAATAGGGACACAGACAGCAGGCGTGGATGACCTGAAATGAAGGGGTGGGAAAAAGAGGGATCAAAAATGTGATGTTTGATTTGGTGCATCAGTGCATCAACTCCAAAGTGGGGCATTGCTGCAGACATGGTATTGTGTGATAGGCCTTAGAACAAAGCAGCTTTTAAATGGACATTGGTCATTATCTACTGTGTCTTTATAGAAATGGTAAGACTGTGTCTTTATAGAAATGGTGTCTTATTGCTGCAGACATGGTATTGTGTGATAGGCCTTAGAACGAAGCAGCTTTTAAATGGACATTGGTCATTATCTACTGTGTCTTCATAGAAATTGTGTCTTAGCTTAAACACTGATGTTTTTTATCTTCCCTTTTTGGGGCTGGGTGTTGTTTAAAAAAAAAGAGAAAAAGAAAAGTTGCGAAAGGTGACATACATGTTGGGGAAAAGAATATTCATAGAGATTGGAGAATATGAAATTGTATTGCCTCTTAACAGTTACTGAATGTCGTGCATAATATTGATTAAGGTGACTATAACATAGATTTAAAGGTGTTGCTATAACATAGATTTAAAGGTGTTGCCTTAACAGTTACTGAATGTCGTGCATAATGTTGATTAAGGTGACTATAACATAGATTTAAAGGTTTTGCTATAACATAGATTTAAAGGTGTTGCCTTAACAGTTACTGAATGTCGTGCATAATGTTGATTAAGGTGACTATAACATAGATTTAAAGGTGTTGCTATAACATAGATTTAAAGGTGTTGCCTTAACAGTTACTGAATGCAGTGCATAATGTTGATTAAGGTGACTACAACATAGATTTAAAGGTGTTGCTATAACATAGATTTAAAGGTGTTGCCTTAACAGTTACTGAATGCAGTGCATAATGTTGATTAAGGTGACTACAACATAGATTTAAAGGTGTTGATTAAGGTGACTATAACATAGATTTAAAGGTGTTGCCTTAACAGTTACTGAATGCAGTGCATAATGTTGATAAGGTGACTACACCATAGATTTAAAGGTGTTGCCGTAACAGTTACTGATGCAGTGCATAATGTTGATTAAGGCGACTATAACATAGATTTAAAGGTGTTGATTAAGGTGACTACAACATAGATTTAAAGGTGTTGCTATAACATAGATTTAAAGATGTTGATTAAGGTGACTATAACATAGATTTAAAGGTGTTGCTATAACATTAGATTTAAAGGTGTTGATTAAGGCGACTAAACATAGATTTAAAGGTGTTGATTAAGGCGACTATAACATAGATTTAAAGGTGTTGCCTTAACAGTTACTGAATGCAGTGCATAATGTTGATTAAGGCGACTATAACATAGATTTAAAGGTGTTGATTAAGGCGACTATAACATAGATTTAAAGGTGTTGCCTTAACAGTTACTGAATGCAGTGCATAATGTTGATTAAGGTGACTACAACATAGATTTAAAGGTGTTGATTAAGGTGACTACACCATAGATTTAAAGGTGTTGATTAAGGTGACTACACCATAGATTTAAAGGTGTTGATTAAGGTGACTATAACATAGATTTAAAGGTGTTGATTAAGGTGACTATAACATAGATTTAAAGGTGTTGCCTTAACAGTTACTGAATGCAGTGCATAATGTTGATTAAGGTGACTATAACATAGATTTAAAAGGTGTTGATTAAGGTGACTATAACATAGATTTAAAGGTGTTGATTAAGGTGACTACACCATAGATTTAAAGGTGTTGATTAAGGCGACTATAATATAGATTTAAAGATGTTGATTAAGGTGACTATAACATAGATTTAAAGGTGTTGATTAAGGTGACTATAACATAGATTTAAAGGTGTTGATTAAGGTGACTATAACATAGATTTAAAGGTGTTGATTAAGGTGACTACACCATAGATTTAAAGGTGTTGATTAAGGTGACTACACCATAGATTTAAATGTGTTGATTAAGGTGACTATAACATAGATTTAAAGGTGTTGATTTAAGGTGACTACAACATAGATTTAAAGGTGTTGCCTTAACAGTTACTGAATGCAGTGCATAATGTTGATTAAGGTGACTATAACATAGATTTAAAGGGGTTGATTAAGGTGACTACAACATAGATTTAAAGATGTTGCCTCTAGGCATTTTTTTTCTTGTAAGCCTTTCTTTTAATAGTTCAAAACTTACTACATAACTACAGCATTGTTGTGTGTGTGCTTTCAACACCAAATGATGTGTGTGTGTGTGTGTTGTGTGTTGTGTGTGTGTGTGTGTTGTGTGCGCGCTATGTGTGTGCGTGTGCGTACATGCGTGTGTGCAGAAAGCGATGCAAGAAGCGGGCCCCGAATGGAGCAACAACAAAAAAGTGGTGGACCTCTCTCGAAGGACATCCGGCACTCTGTGAGTAAAGGCCCAGTGAAGGGCATGCCAGGCCTTCATGGCTAGTGTTCTGCCTGGCTTTTGTAATGATCTGTGCCACAGAGATCATGTTGTCACGCATGTCCAGTTGATCTGTGCCACAGAGATCATGTTGTCACGCATGTCCAGTTGATCTGTGCCACAGAGATCATGTTGTCACGCATGTCCAGTTGATCTGTGCCACAGAGATCATGTTGTCACGCATGTCCAGTTGATCTGTGCCACAGAGATCATGTTCTCACGCATGTCCAGTTGATCTTTGCCACAGAGATCATGTTGTCACGCATGTCCAATTGATCTTTGCCACAGAGATCATGTTGTCACACATGTCCAGTTGATCTGTGCCACAGAGATCATGTTGTCACGCATGTCCAGTTGATCTGTGCCACAGAGATCATGTTGTCACGCATGTCCAATTGATCTTTGCCACAGAGATCATGTTGTCACACATGTCCAGTTGATCTGTGCCACAGAGATCATGTTGTCACGCATGTCCAGTTGATCTGTGCCACAGAGATCATGTTGTCACGCATGTCCACTTGATCTGTGCCACAGAGATCATGTCACACATGTCCAGTTGATCTTTGCCACAGAGATCATGTTGTCACGCATGTCCACTTGATCTGTGCCACAGAGATCATGTTGTCACGCATGTCCAGTTGATCTGTGCCACAGAGATCATGTTGTCACGCATGTCCAGTTGATCTTTGCTACAGAGATCATGTTGTCACGCATGTCTAGTTGATCTGTGCCACAGAGATCATGTTGTCACGCATGTCCAATTGATCTTTGCTACAGAGATCATGTTGTCATGCGTGTCCAGTTGATCTTTTGCCACAGAGATCATGTTGTCACGCATGTCCATTGTTTTTTTGGTTGTTTTTTGTCTGTATATTTTTTTCTTGATCTATCCCTGAGCAAGAGTACACAAAAACTGTGTAACCCAGTTTTAAACAAACTTGATTCAAAGGTTTCTTGCAGTTCTTGTTGTGGAGCCAGGTCTGTCAACTCTCAGGCACTGAAAAGTTGGTGTTTCTTGCAGTTCTTGTTGTGCAGCCAGCTCTGTCAACTCTCAGGCACTGAAAAGTTGGTGTTTCTTGCAGTTCTTGTTGTGGAGCCAGGTCTGTTGGTGTTTCTTGCAGTTCTTGTTGTGGAGCCAGGTCTGTTGGTGTGTCTTGCAGTTCTTGTTGTGGAGCCAGGTCTGTTGGTGTGTCTTGCAGTTTTTGTTGTGGAGTCCAGTCAGTTGGTGTGTCTTGCAGTTCTTGTGGTGGAGCCAGGTCTGTTGGTGTGTCTTGCAGTTTTTGTTGTGGAGTCCAGTCTGTTGGTGTGTCTTGCAGTTCTTGTTGTGGAGCCAGGTCTGTTGGTGTGTCTTGCAGTTCTTGTTGTGAGCCAGGTCTGTTGGTGTGTCTTGCAGTTCTTGTTGTGGAGCCAGGTCTGTTGGTGTGTCTTGCAGTTCTTGTTGTGGAGCCAGGTCTGTTGGTGTGTCTTGCAGTTCTTGTTGTGGAGCCAGGTCTGTTGGTGTGTCTTGCAGTTCTTGTTGTGGAGCCAGGTCTGTTGGTGTGTCTTGCAGTTCTTGTTGTGGAGCCAGGTCTGTTGGTGTGTCTTGCAGTTCTTGTTGTGGAGCCAGGTCTGTTGGTGTGTCTTGCAGTTCTTGTGGTGGAGCCAGGTCTGTTGGTGTGTCTTGCAGTTCTTGTTGTGGAGCCAGGTCTGTTGGTGTGTCTTGCAGTTCTTGTTGTGGAGCCAGGTCTGTTGGTGTGTCTTGCAGTTCTTGTTGTGGAGCCAGGTCTGTTGGTGTGTCTTGCAGTTCTTGTTGTGGAGCCAGGTCTGTTGGTGTGTCTTGCAGTTCTTGTTGTGCAGCCAGGTCTGTTGATGTGTCTTGCAGTTCTTGTTGTGGAGCCAGGTCTGTTGGTGTGTCTTGCAGTTCTTGTTGTGGAGCCCAGTGTGTTGACCACAGGTCTGTCAACTCTCAGGCACTGAAAAGTTGGTGTGTCTTGCAGTTCTTGTTGTGCAGCCAGGTCTGTTGATGTGTCTTGCAGTTCTTGTTGTGGAGCCAGGTCTGTTGGTGTGTCTTGCAGTTCTTGTTGTGGAGCCCAGTCAGTTGGTGTGTCTTGCAGTTCTTGTGGTGGAGCCAGGTCTGTTGGTGTGTCTTGCAGTTCTTGTTGTGCAGCCAGGTCTGTTGGTGTGTCTTGCAGTTCTTGTTGTGGAGCCAGGTCTGTTGGTGTGTCTTGCAGTTCTTGTTGTGGAGCCAGGTCTGTTGGTGTGTCTTGCAGTTCTTGTTGTGGAGCCAGGTCTGTTGGTGTGTCTTGCAGTTCTTGTTGTGGAGCCAGGTCTGTTGGTGTGTCTTGCAGTTCTTGTGGTGGAGCCAGGTCTGTTGGTGTGTCTTGCAGTTCTTGTTGTGCAGCCAGGTCTGTTGATGTGTCTTGCAGTTCTTGTGGTGGAGCCAGGTCTGTTGGTGTGTCTTGCAGTTCTTGTGGTGGAGCCCAGTCTGTTGGTGTGTCTTGCAGTTCTTGTGGTGGAGCCCAGTCTGTTGGTGGTGTCTTGCAGTTCTTGTGGTGGAGCCAGGTCTGTTGGTGTTTCTTGCAGTTCTTGTTGTGGAGCCAGGTCTGTTGGTGTTTCTTGCAGTTCTTGTTGTGGAGCCGGGTCTGTTGGTGTGTCTTGCAGTTCTTGTTGTGGAGCCCAGTCTGTTGGTGTGTCTTGCAGTTCATGTTGTGGAGCCCAGTCAGTTGGTGTTTCTTGCAGTTGTTGTTGTGGAGCCAGGTCTGTTGGTGTGTCTTGCAGTTCTTGTGGTGGAGCCAGGTCTGTTGAGGGTAAACTGACATGTTCAGTGGATGTTTATCTTGAATTGGCGTACGAGAGGAGGGCATGAAGTGTGGTCGCCCATGTGGGAGGGGGAAGAAAGGGATGGGGGGGAGGGGGTTGCAGGTGTGGTCGCCCATGCAGACCTGTGCACCCCCCGTATTTCTCCGTATTTAGTACGGATTTAAGCTGGGGATACGGAAATACTGATAGTGCGCTCAAAATACGGATTTACTCGCCACCAAAATACAGTATCGGCTGCTACGATCTCCGCCGCAAAAATTGAGAGTTTGCACAGTCACGTTAGCGGTGAAACTAAGGGACATAATCAGGCGCGGAGAATGCAATTCCGTTGTCAGGTGAACGAAAGTTTTTTGCGAAGTCGTTGGTCTCACCTGCCGTTAGATGATAATAATATCATATGAGCAGACTATACATTGAGGGCAAACGAAGTTATCTTGTGTACATTTACATTGGCAATGTTACTTGACTTTGTCATGAAATGCGCAACTGCGGCCTAGCTCCGTATCTCGTACCGCGTGCGTTCAAACATGACGGATGACGAAGCGTCTACAAGTGTTGGTGGAGATTGTTGCTGCGGCAAACGGCGTAGAGATGACAGTTCACCGGCAGTCTGTGGTTCGGGGGAAAAAAAAAGTTCAGCTGTTCAAGCCAGCGTTTGCTAAAACTTTCCCGTGTGTCAAAGCATCGTCGAAAGGCGAAGAGTATGCCTACTGCACTGTGTGTGGGAAAGACTTTTCGATAGCTCACGCTGGCGCCAATGACATTTCAAGACATGTTGCCTCGGACAAACATGAACAGATTTTAAAGGCAAAAAGCGCAAGTAATATTAGCAGCTTCTTCTCTTTCTCTAAACCTACGAGTAATGACACTTCTTTGGCAGTCACTCGAGCCGAAGTGATGATGGTGGAAATGATCGCACATCACAACTTGCCACTGCTCGTTGTGAAGGCACAGCCTGGGCAGCTGTTTGAACATGAACACCCATCCAAGATGCTACACAAACTCAGGAGTGCTTACTATGAGGCAAATAAGTGACTTGCTGTGAACATAATAGACTTGTACCAAAACACTTTTTTTTTACAAACTTAACTTCTGTTGATTATTTTCGGATGTGTCTGAAGATTCTGCATCGTGATCACATTGTACTGGGACGATTTATGACAAAGGAGTGACTGTGGCAATTCACATGTGTTTCTTTTTCACTTTGTTTTATATGTGTCTTGGAAACATTCAGAATACTGAAAGCTCACCCAAAATACTGAAAATCATTTGCTTGGATACTGGAGTTTCTTGCTGGGGGTGCACAGGTCTGCCCATGTGGGAGGGGGAAGAAAGGGATGGGGGGGAGGGGGGGGGGGGGGGGGGGGGCAGGGTCGGCGAATTGAGAAGGGTTGTAGATAGTTGTAGTTAAATGCATAGTGTGTTACCAGAAGTCACAGATGCACCAAAAATTGTAGTGACTAGTATTAGTGTGTAAGTTGTCACAGAAGCACTAGTAGAAGCAGTATTAGTAGTGGTTGTGTAAGTTGTCATAGAAGCACTAGCAGAAGCAGTATTAGTAGTGGTTGTGTTATTAGTTGTAGAAGCAGTATTAGTAGTGGTTGTGTTATTAGTTGTAGAAGCAGTAATGGCATTGGTAGTTATCAGGGAAAAATCCCAGTTTAACCCTTACACCACCATGTTTCTTGATAGTTGACAGTTCTGTGCCTCGGGCAAGTTTCATCAGTACTGTAAAATCCTTTTAACCCTTACACCTGCCTCGGGCAAGTTTCATCAGCACTGTAAAATCCTTTTAACCCTTACACCACCATGTTTCTTGATAGTTGACAGTTCTGTGCCTCGGGCAAGTTTCATCAGCACTGTAAAATCCTTGTAACCCTTACACCACCATGTTTCTTGATAGTTGACAGTTCTGTGCGTCGGGCAAGTTTCATCATCACGGTGAAATCCTTTTAACCCTTACATCGCCATGTTTCTTGATAGTTGACAGTTCTGTGCGTTAGGCAAGTTTCATCATCATGGTGAAATCCTTTTAACCCTTACATTGCCATGTTTCTTGATAGTTGACAGTTCTGTGCGTCGGGCAAGTTTCATCATCACGGTGAAATCCTTGTACGGGAACAAGTTGTCTCCCTTCAACAACGCTTCACAGCTGTGTATGATATCTGTGTGCCATTACTGACAGACGTCACCCTTCATCTCTGACAGAGTTTTGCTTTGGTATGTCACAGTGTGTTGTTTTGACTCAGACTGAATGACATGTGGCAGAGCGGTAGATCCAGAGTGAACTGTCTCAGATCAAAGTGACAGCTCAGATGCTGATGACTGACATGTGGCAGAGTGGTGGATCCACAGTGAAATGTCTCAGGTCAAAGTGACAGCTCAGAGGATGACTGAATGACATGTGGCAGAGCGTTGTTCAACAGTGGAATGTCTCAGGTCAAAGTGACAGCCCAGATGAGGATGACTGAAAGACATGTGGCAGAGCTGTAGTTCAACAGTGGAATGTCTCAGGTCAAAGTGACAGCTCAGATGCTGATGACTGAATGACATGTGGCAGAGCTGTAGTTCAACAGTGGAATGTCTCAGATCAAAGTGACAGCCCAGAGGATGACTGAATGACATGTGGCAGAGTGGTGGATCCACAGTGAAATGTCTCAGGTCAAAGTGACAGCTCAGATACTGATGACGGAATGACATGTGGCAGAGCTGTAGTTCAACAGTGAAATGTCTCAGGTCAAAGTGACAGCTCAGAGGATGACTGAATGACATGTGGCAGAGCTGTAGTTCAACAGTGAAATGTCTCAGGTCAAAGTGACAGCCCAGAGGATGACTGAATGACATGTGGCAGAGTGGTGGATCCACAGTGAAATGTCTCAGGTCAAAGTGACAGCCCAGATGAGGATGACTGAATGACATGTGGCAGAGCTGTAGTTCAACAGTGGAATGTCTCAGATCAAAGTGATAGCCCAGATGCTGATGCAGACCACTGGTTCAGATAGCAGGCAGAGGATGAGTTACATGTGTTCACACTGAGACAACTGACCGAGAACGGTGGACAAGTATGATTAGTAAGAGATGGTAGGGCTTTTTTCATCGTTTTATTAAAGTCCTGTTCTCTGTATTTCAGGTAAATATATACAAAGGCTTTAATTGTCTAGTAATGGAGGTTTTTTTTTTAAACAGTTTATGAGACACAAGCTTTTGATTGAAACAGACCCAATGAAATATCAGCAACGAGGCTGATAAAATATTTGTCACTAATAATAGTTTTAAAACAGATTTTTGATGTTGAAAGACTTAACTCTCCTACTACCAAGGTTTTCTGCTGCTTACTTCCTGTTGGAAACCAAGTAATCCTTTAACGTTTGTGAAAATTTTCACTTGCTTTCATTAAAGAATTTAAAAAAATAGAGTAATGCATGAAAATGCATGCAATTTTGTGTTCATGTGCAGAAATGAATGAATAAAAGTCTGAAATGAAAATAAATTGGATATGAGTTTTCTAATGTTGTCTATTTCAAAATCTTTCGGCCAATGATCAAAATCATGCACACACAGAAGGATCGCTGTTACTTACCTCTTTGTCCTCGAATCGCTCAAAAGATCCCCGTAACCAACATTAGCTTCACAGTTCTGTTACTTCACGATCTCTTTTGATGCGTTTAAGTTTACTTTCACTAATTTCTTCAGCAGTAAAACCCTGAAAGGTTTCATTGTCGCTGTCTCCGTCTTGTTGGAGCTCTCGCCACAAGTTTTCGTTCAGTTCCATTGCAAAAATTGCTCAAAAATATTACTTTTTCTTCGTTCAAACCAAAACAGTCCGCCATTTGCAAAGCCAGTCCATCCGGAATCGACTGCGCATGCGTGTGTTAACAGAAAGTGTGATGTAAGTCGCAAAAGAAGAAATGGTAGGGAGAGACCGGAATGGCCGCAGGCCTCGGCGGTTGTTCCCGCCCACGGTTTCTGTGTATAGCAGAGGTCGGCGGCGGCAACTCCCGCCGGTGGTAGGAGGAGAGTTAAAGTGGTTATTGGGACCACCTTGATCAAACGATGAAAGAGCTTCACTCCCGCCGGTGGTAGGAGGAGAGTTAAAGTGGTTGTTGGGACCACCTTGATCAAACGATAAAAGAGCTTCACTCCCGCCGGTGGTAGGAGGAGAGTTAAAGTGGTTGTTGGGACCACCTTGATCAAACAATGAAAGAGCTTCACTCCCGCCGGTGGTAGGAGGAGAGTTAAAGTGGTTATTGGGACCACCTTGATCAAATGATGAAAGAGCTTCAGGCCAAGACCCAAGTCTAAAACAAATCAAATGGAAACAAAAGAGTGGTGTTGTGCTGTGACTTCAGAATGTGTTTCTCCATCATAAAGCACATGAGCGTGTTGCTGTGTCCTGCTGCTTTTGTTATGCTGGTGTTGTTGTTTTCAATCTTTTTCTTTTCAACCCAGGTTCCGAAGGGCTTCCCTTACTTCAGCGTGGACTTTGGACTGCAGGGAGGCTTTGCTCACGTCATTGAGGATGAAAAGACCTTCCCTTCCTACTTTGGGCGGGTGAGTGCTGTCTGTCCTGCACCCATGGGGAAGATGCTGGGAGCTCTGTCTGTTTAAACTGTATCCGCAGTCAGAACATAGGAATTGTAGAACTGAACATAGTTTTATGAAATCCTTACCTGTCCAAACAAGCGCGCTATTCCTACAGAGCTTGGAACATCGCCGTAATATCAGGAGTGTCATGAAATTACAGGGGTGGGACTTTTCCGCGGATCCGCGGATTTCCGCGGTAGATCCTTGTTCGTTCCGCGTAACAGCGTGTCAGTTCCGCGGAAGCGATCTGTGATTCTCATTCATGTCTTCAAAAACATCGGGTGTCATTTATCCACAAACTGTTCGACATTCTTAAACGGCTTCGATTCGCAGTTTACTTGGTAACTTTCTCCTTCCGGTTTTGCGATCTTCAAAATGGCGACATGTCGAAGAGACGTCGTTTCACGCGGAGAAAATGTTTCCTGCGACAGTTCTTTGAAGAACAAGTGGAAGTGGGACTGGTTGGAGAGTAAGGTGGATGATGATGAAGTGATAGGCCAGTTATTAGCCAAATTTAATGCCTGTGGCCTTGCTTACTGCAATCTTTGCCGAGTGCAAATAAATTACAGTTCACGCGGAAAAGTTGCTTTGGTGGATCACATTAAAAGCAACAAGCACAAGACAGCTCTGGATCAGCGGACAAAATTAATGCAAGATGTCTAGCTCCACACTTGGGAGCTGGACATCTTGCATTAATTTTGTGTGCCATTAGGTTGAAAAGGAACTCCTCTCATCTACACTTGGTCCAAGTTGTGAAAGATAGTAAGTATTAGTATAGTTGATTTTTATAGCTTTTTGTGTTAAAAAAAAGAAAAAAGGTAAACAAATATATCTGCCTTCAAAAGGGATTGCAATGGTTCCCTTGTGCAGCTAGTGAAGAGTTTTCGTATCTGTAATATATTTTCTTAATTTCATGTTCCCAGTTTATCCATCTTCGAACTGCCCCTCCCCCCCCCCCCCCCCCCCCCCCTCCTCCTTAAGTCCAAATCTTTGCCAAGTCATTATTGTGAGGACAGTTCAGTTGTTGGACTGCACTTGTTATTTCCCCCACTATTAGATTGTTCGTCTATGTATTTGTCTGACTTTATTCAAGTTTAAAAGGCTGTGCCAGTCTTGAATAAAAGTTACTCTGTGTCAGGTTTTCTTATGGGAGCAAACGTTACCCCACTTGTTTACTGTGTTTATTGTTTACTGTTCCCTGCCTCATTTCATTTCCAATTTAGAAAAAAAAAACAATATTGGCTTTTTCCTTTAAAATGTGTTAATTTCAGTCTCAAAATGCACCAGATTGCACAGAATTGAATGTAGCAACCCAAAATTTTCCGGGGGGGGGGGGGGGGGGGGGGGGGGGGGGGGGCACGCCCCGGACCCCCTAGATGTTTCCTTTTTTTTCCTTTATGGAGAGTCCCACCCCTGAATTAAGTTGGAAGAACAAGGGAGCTAAACCCCCCCACCCATGCTAGAGCTGTAGTGAGTGGCCAGATCTAACCCCCAGCCCTCCCATAATTTTTGTTTGAACTCCAGATCGGTATACGCATTGTTTTGGGTCAAGCAGGATTCAATTCTTTGTTTGGACATGAAAGTATTTTTTTAAAGACTCTTTTAGTTGGAAAATTCCTTTTTTTTATTTTTATTTTTTACAGATTTTACCTTCCTTTTTTTTCTCCTTTACATCATCCACAGTTTTGTCTTTGTACACCATTTAACTTTGTTGATGAAGTGATTTGATGAAGTAATTTACCCGTTTTCTTTTTTGCATGCTAGTTCCAGACATGTTTACCTCCGACCTCACGGGAGATTCTCCGAGTTCAGACGTTTTTTATACGGTCTCCCGCTCGACTTCAAATCTCCCGATCGCGAAACGCGCTTTCTCCCGTTGTTCACCGAAAACCACTTCGGCAGATTTCCGATCCAGAATTTTATCAACATTACAGTTCACTGTCGGTGGCGCCCGGCCAAGTTACCTGTTCTCTCGCGCGTGTGCGGTGATGAGTTACGCGTCCGCCATAGCCTAGTCGTCGCGGGCGGGAAGTTGATGCAGCTGAACGCTACCACTTCTGCGCAGTGAAAATGGCGGCGATTGAGAAGAGCGTGCTCATGAAACTGATGAAAGCGGCGGCGACTCAGGGTAATGGTAAAGTTTAGAATACTAAACTCACGGGCCTCTCAAATGAAAACGTACAGGGTGTGATGAGAGGTATCTTGACTATTCCTCATGGCAGCGCTCACTGTGAGCGTGTCTTCTCATGTGTCAAGAAGAAAGGGACTAGCCAGCGGGCCTCCCTTTCACAGATGTTACCCTGGAGAGTTTACTGGTGGTCAAATCAGATCCAGGGAACCTGTCGAGGCTGTCAGGGACATGTCCTCTGAATCCGTGCGCAGGTTAAAAAGTGCTTACACGCAAAGTCTTAAGCACCCCTAGACTAACCTAAAATGAAAAGGCAGCTAGCCATGTACTGTATATTCATCATGCAGAACTATTTTTAATTTAGTGAAAAGTGCTATTTGCTCTCCCTGTGTGTAGTCACCATGCAGAACTGTATCTAGTTAGTGACAAACTGTGCTGGCTGCTCTCCCTGTGTGTAGGCATCATGCAGAGCTGTATGAAGTTAGTGACAAACCGTGCTGGCTGCTCTCCCTGTGTGTAGTCATCATGCAGAGCTGTATGAAGTTAGTGACAAACTGTGCTGGCTGCTCTCCCTGTGTGTAGGGCATCATGCAAAACTATGAAGTTAGTGGAAAAGTGCTGGTTGCTCTCCCTGTGTGGTGTAAACTGAACAATAAAAGTGCTGCTGCAGAACTCTATGACAGAGTGACGTTTTCCTGTGTTTCTTCATCATGTTGAGCACACACACAACAAAGGGTAAGTGAGATATATATTCTAAAGCTGTCGCAGAAATGTGTTTTCCACAGTCATATTATATTTGTTATTGGTTTTAACGTGCGAGGGGAAATCTACTGTTTTGAGACCAAATCTACTGTTTGCTACACCTAATCTACTGGTCAAGGGGATAGGGGGTAAACAGGTCTGTAGTTCTTGTGTGGTAAACTCTTGAGATTTTCACCACTGGGAGTCCTTTGGGTTGTATGTAGTGTGTCTGCCCTTTTGCCCTCTCCTGTGGCTTACCTCATGTTGTCACCTTCAGAACTGTTGAATCTTTGACACAAGGCCATTTCAGTGTGCACTGTGATGCAGTTTGATCAGCAGACTGTCCATTTTGACACAAGGCCATTTCAGTGTGTACTGTGATGCAGTTTTATCAGCAGACTGTCCATTTTGACACAAGGCCATTTCAGTGTGTACTGTGATGCAGTTTTATCAGCAGACTGTCCATTTTGACACAAGGCCATTTCAGTGTGCACTGTGATGCAGTTTGATCAGCAGACTGTCCATTTTGACACAAGGCCATTTCAGTGTGCACTGTGATGCAGTTTTATCGGCAGACTGTCCATTTTGACACAAGGGCATTTCAGTGTGTACTGTGATGCAGTTAGATCAGCAGACTGTCCATTTTGACACAGCTATTTCAGTGTGCACTGTGATGCAGTTTGATCAGCAGACTGTCCATTTTGACACAAGGCCATTTCAGTGTGTACTGTGATGCAGTTTTATCAGCAGACTGTCCATTTTGACACAAGGCCATTTCAGTGTGTACTGTGATGCAGTTTTATCAGCAGACTGTCCATTTTGACACAAGGCCATTTCAGTGTGCACTGTGATGCAGTTTGATCAGCAGGCTGTCCATTTTGACACAAGGCCATTTCAGTGTGCACTGTGATGCAGTTTTATCAGCGGGACTGTCCATTTTGACACAAGGCATTTCAGTGTGTACTGTGATGCAGTTTTATCGCAGACTGTCCCATTTTGACACAAGGCCATTCAGTGTGCCTGTGATGCAGTTTGATCAGCAGACTGTCCTTTTTGACAAAAGCCATTTCAGTGGCACTGGGGATGCAGTTTTATCAGCAGACTGTCCATTTTGCACATGGCCATTCAGTGTGTACTGTGATGCATTTTTTATCAGCAGACTGTCCATTTTGATACAAGGCCATTTCAGTGTGTACTGTGATGCAGTTTGATCAGCAGATTGTCCATTTTGACAAAAGGGGGTTTTTTTATCAGCAGATTGTTATTTTGCCCACAAGGCCATTTCAGTGTGCAGTGTGATGCAGGTTTTTCAGCAGACTGCCCATTTTGACACAAGGCCATTTCAGTGTGTACTGTGATGCAGTTTGTCTCAATTGTCCATTTTGACACAAGGCCCCATTTCAGTGTGCACTGTGATGCAGTTAGATCAGCGACTGTCCATTTTGGACACAAGGCCATTTCAGTGTGTACTGTGATGCAGTTTGTCAGCAGACCTGTCCATTTTGACACAAGGCCATTTCAGTGTTTTACTGTGATGCAGTTTGTCAGCAGATTGTCCTTTTGACAAAGGCCATTTCAGTGTGTTACTGTGATGCAGTTAGATCAGCAGACTGTCCATTTTGACACAAGGCCATTTCAGTGTGCACTGTGATGCAGTTTTATCAGCAGACTGTCCATTTTGACACAAGGCCATTTCAGTGTGTACTGTGATGCAGTTAGATCAGCAGTTTGGGTCCATTTTGGACACAAGGGCATTTCAGTGTGCACTGTGTGCAGTTGATTCAGCAGATTGTCCATTTTGACACAAGGCCATTTCTTTGTGCACTGTTGATGCAGTTTGATCAGCAAACTGTCCATTTTGACCCCAAAGGGCATTTAAAGTGTGTACTGTGATGCATTTTATCAGCAGATTGTCCATTTTTCAGTCCACCCGTCTTGGGCAACTTTGTTTCCCCTTTATTTTTCTGACTTGTCAGTGGCAGGTTCATGAGAAGTGTGTGTGTGTGTGTGTACGTGTATGTGTGTTTGATGTGTGTGTGTGTGTGTGTGTGTGTGTGTTGTGGTGTGTGTTGTGTGTGATGTGTTGTGTGTGGGGTGGCGTGTGTGTGTGTGTGTGTATGATGTGTGTGTGTGTGTGTGTATGATGTGTGTGTGTGTGTGTGTGTGTGTGCGTGCGTGGTTGTGTTGTGTGTGTGTGTGTATGATGTGTGTTGATGTGTGTGTGCTTTGTGTGTTTTGTGTGTTGTGTATGTATGATGTGTGTATGATGTTTGTGCGTGTGTCTGGTGTGTGTGTGTGTTGTGTGTGTGATTTTTGGTGTGTGTGTGTGATATGTGTGTGTGTGCAGGAGATTGTGGGGGGATGCTGGATGCGGATCCAGGGCTGTGGGGAAGCCTCACCGTGAGGGCTTTGAGGACCAGCGTCAAAAGGTGTTTGGAGTTGAGAAGTGGTGGAGGCCCTTCGACTTCACGCTGCTTGAAGCTTGCCTGGGCCACAGGGTGTTGGACGGGCGGCCTGTAGGTCCTTTTTTGTGCCCCCTGTGTTTTGTGTGTGTGTGTGTGTGTGTGTGTGTGTGTGTGAGAGAGACACAGAGAGAGAGTGTGTGTTGTGTGTGGGGTGTGTAGGCGTGTGTGTGTGTGTGTGTGTGCATGTGTGTGTGGTGTGTGTTTTGTGACACAGAGTGTGTGTGTGTGTGTTGTGCTGTGTGTGTGTGTGTGTGACCAGAGTGTGCATGTGGTGTGTGTGTGTGTGTGTGTGACACAGAGTGTGTGGGGTGTGTGTGTGTGGGTGTGTGTGACCAGAGTGGTGGTGTGTGCTTGTGTATGTGTGTGTGGTTGTGACACAGGGGAGTGTGTGTGTGTGTGGCATGTGTGTGTGGTGCTTGGGTATGTGTGTGTGTGCGTGGTGTGTGTGGGCATGTGTGTGTGGGGTGTGGTTGTGTGTGTGTGATAAAGAGAAAGAGAGACAAATGGACGGGAGAGCAAGCAAGGAAGAATTGAAATGGTATTCTGTTTACAGGGACAGGCTTTTTGCACCCCTAACTGTGAAAGTATTTTAAACACCATTTGACTGTCCTACACTGTGAAGTACTTTACACACCATTTGACTGTCCTACACTGTGAAAGTACTTTACACACCATGTGACTGTCCTACACTGTGAAAGTATTTTTACACACCATGTG
This sequence comes from Conus ventricosus, assembly GCA_018398815.1. Lineage (NCBI taxonomy): Eukaryota > Metazoa > Mollusca > Gastropoda > Neogastropoda > Conidae > Conus > Conus ventricosus. The sequence continues at coordinate 31,336 of JAFLJL010015823.1, read as the reverse complement.
ACTGTCCTACACTGTGAAAGTTCTTTACCCCACCATGTGACTGTCATACACTGTGAAAGTACTTTACACACCATGTGACTGTCATACATGTGAAAGTACTTTACACACCATGTGACTGTCCTACACTGTGAAAGTATTTTACACACCATTTGATGTCCTACACTGTGAAATTTACTTACACACCATTTGACTGTCCTACACTGTGAAAGTACTTTACACACCATTTGACTGTCCTACACTGTGAAAGTACTTTACACACCATTGACTGTCCTACACTGTGAAAGTATTTGTACACACCATGTGACTGTCCTACACTGTAAAAGTACTGTACACACCATGTGACTGTCCTACACTGTGAAAGACTGTACACACCATGTGACTGTCCTACACTGTGAAAGTACTTTACACACCATTTGACTGTCCTGCACTGTGAAAGTACTTTACACACCATGTGACTGTCCTATACTGTGAAAGTACTTTACACACCATGTGACTGTCTACACTGTGAAAGTACTTAAAACCCTTTTGACTGTCATACTCTGTGAAGTACTTTACACACCATTTGACTGTCCTACACTGTGAAAGTACTTTACACCCCATGTGACTGTCATACACTGTAAAATGTCTTTACACACCATGTGACTGCCCTACACTGAGAAAGTTACTTACACACCATGTGACTGTCCTACACGGGGAAAAGTATTTACACACCATGTGACTGCCCCACACTTGTGAAAGTATTTTACACACCATGTGACTGTCCTACACTGTAAAGTACTTTACACACCATGTGATCCCCTACACTGTGAAAGTACTTTACACCCCATGTGACTGTCTACACTGTGAAAAGTACTTTACACACCATGTGACTGTCCTACATTGTGAAAGTACTTTACACACCATTTGACTGTCATACACTGTGAAAAGTACTTTACACACCATTTTGACTGTCATACACTGGGGAAAGTACTTTACACACCATGTGACTGTTTTACTCTGTGAAAGTATTTTTACACACTGTATAAGACAGTAGACAGGGATTATGTATTAATATTCCCCCGTTATAACCACCCCTTTCCCCTTTTACTGAGAGTATGAACGCCACACAACAAACCACACAAACGAAAATACGGTGCACAAACAGAAGGCTTTATTTGCATTCACACAGCATCACCACAGAATGGCAGATGAACACCAAGACCTCTATATATCCAACACACACAGGCAAAAAAAAACAAACCCAAAAGAATCCAACTATGTTTAACAACAAAAACCGACCCATCAAGCATGGCCCCCTTTTGCATACCAGTGCACGCATGTACTGCCATCTCATATAACGACCCTTCCCCCGGGAGGCACAGACACCCTCAGCCCACTGAAGGCCAATACCAGAAGGGACAAGGGTGAAATCACATCACCTGAAAACCGGGCTGAAATATCAAGCAAGGTTGATACCTCATAAAACCGAGATGCCCACGTGATGTTTTCTTTTCTTTCTCCAAAATATACTCTTTATACTAATTTTTATGTGCCGTGCCAAACTACCCGGACACCCAAACTTAACCCCCAAAATGTTCAAAACAGATCGTTCAAGCAACCGAACCAAGTTGCACTTTCAATGTTCCATTCGAAGTCCCTGGCGGGTGCTTGACACATGCAAGAAAAAAAACAAAAAAACAAATTCCAAAAAAAACCCACCACACAAAAAAAAAAAAAACGGCGAACAGCGTTTCCCAATATTTATTATGTAGACGTCGGTCTGCTTTTTCGACGCCCTTTACACTAATGCAATGCCCAAAGCAAAACCTTCACTGAAGCGCTTGACATGAAGTAGGATTCGTGACGCGTCGAAAAAGCGCGGTCCCCTACCCACCGGGCACCAAGCACACTCGCGAGTCGCCCGCAGATTGGTTATCTGCGGTGGGCCTCAAGACGCTTGCCCACCCTGGGAAAAAACAGTTGAAGTCGGAGGAACTGCCACACCCACGGACTGTGGAAGGGAGACGGCCGTCCCCACGGAAGCACCCTGCCGGCTCCACGTGCGTCCCCACTCCCGGGAGAGGAGTGGGCAGGATGACAGTGGAAGTGGCGGGGGACAACTCCCACCCCCGAAGAGGCCGACCCCCACGGATTTTTCTGTGTAGGGGAGGTACATAAACTGCCGGAACCTGTGAAAAGGAAAAGTCTTCTATCACAGCAGAATACAGTTATAACTTTTGTTTCTTCACTAAAGTAAACGGTTCTGAGTGTTCTCATGTCAAAAACCCCAAAGTGCGACAGCTGATTGGGAATTTTAAATATGGAAACCCAAACAGCCAGCACCTTGTCATCAAAATTCTCTCACCCGAAATGGGTTTCCCTTACACATTCAAAACCCAAATTTTATTGACTTTCCACTTCCTCAACGCCACAAACATAATTATAACCGTTCCTTTATAAAAGTGATTACACTGTCTGAATTACATACCCACGACTTCATTCCCCATCGAAGTCTCCAAGACAATGATTCAATAGATTATAAAACTATTCACTCCAACAAACAATCCCTCCGTTAGTGACCCCAGCACGGTCACAATTCAGGGTCGATTTCTTGTAACATGCTTTATAGAATCAAACACATTTCAAACAAAAAAATAATAGAAATTTAACCCGGGGATCCTAATTTCCTAGCGGCACAATCATCAACCTATAAATGTCATCAGAAATTATCAAGCGCTAGGACAATCACCAATTTTCATAAACTCGACAAGGATTTCCCAGCGCTGCTGTACATTGTCTACTGACACCACAATGCTGCGGAAAACATCTTTAAATACTGGCGCGCCACCGTCGACTTAAAACAACCCTGTACATATATTATATAACATCAAATGGAGGCTTCTGAGGCCCAATTCTAAATTATCTTAAACACCTTTTTTTATTATCATCTGCTATTTTTTTTTCTCTTTATTTTCTAATCGTAATAACCTATACCCAAATAACACAACTATGAATTCAAACCTGCAAACCTTTAACAATTTAAATTTAAAAAACCCAATCTTTTTTAATATAATGATCCCTAATTTTCTTTTCCGCCCTCCACTCCGGTTTAGTTCCAAGCGCAAACACCAAAGTAAACCCCTACAAGACGTGTTATCCCAGGTACCACACCGTCACCTATCGATAAACCTCACACACGCCCAGACACATCCCTTTCAGTCTGCCCTCCGTACCTGGCACGGCACCCCGTGACAGTCTCCTCTTAATATTAAAAGTTCCCGTCCTCCCATACCAACGAAAAACTTCAGAAAATAACCAATCCTTTCAAACTTGAAATAATATTTCTGTACACCAGCGACCCCTACCAAGTACAACATTTGTTTAGCACATCATACCGGGTGTAACCAACCACCTCTCTGTATCAGTGTAGAACCGACACGCCATTATTTCATTCCCATATGTACGGTTTTTCCTCGACCTAAGTTCAAGTTATATCTCTTTCTTCTCTTCAAACTTCCCCACATTTAAATTTCCTCCTCTTAGTCAAATTCACATAGAAAGAATCTTTGCGAATAAAAATCAATTTAAAAGGAAATCTTCCAGTTCCGGGAATTGAAACACAAAGTTTTATGAACCATGATTTTTGCCAAACAACCAACTACACAGCCCTCCAGACTTTCCGTTACTTTAACCTCACCTTGGACAACAACAGGAACGACACACAATGGACGACCCTCAGACGCCGGGACACTGCAGACAGCCAACGCCTGATACGTGCAGAACCCGCGCTGAACACCGAAACATCGGATCGTCTTCACCCTGGACACATGACGACACCCTCAGTCGCCGGGAACTGCCAGACAGCCAAGCCTGGTACGTGCAGAACCCGTCGCTGAACACCCAAACACCGACAGTCAACTCTGGTAGCCAAACCTTCAAAAGTCGGTCGAGGGCCTACCAAGACCCCTGCCCAACGGCAGCTAAAAAACTTTAGCACGAGGCCAACCCAACCTTCGCGGATAACACCTCGTTCGTACTGACTTACAGACACACGCCGACACTCCGAATTCACAAGACAGCACTCACATTCACGGAATCCCCTCACATCGAAGAACTTCAGTTTCACGAGCGTTTGTTTACACACGTAAAACCCACTATTCCAGCGAGTCTGATGTTCTCCTCCCTCCCCTCCAAGAGTTGACAGGTAAGCAAATTCCCGGCAGGAATCACGCATTCACGGCCACTGCCAAACTGGCAATGGATGGGCCACACTCCACAATTGTCACTGAAGCGACCGTGTCAGTTCGTGCGTGAACAATGTGACTGTCCTACTCTGTGAAAGTACTTTACACACCATGTGACAGTCATACATGTGAAAGTACTTTACACACCATGTGACTGCCCTACACTGTGAAAGTACTTTACACACCATGTGACTGCCCTACACTGTGAAAGTACTGTACACACCATGTGACGTCCTACACTGTGAAAGTACTTTACACACCATGTGACTGTCTACCCCCCTGTGAAAGTACTTTACACACCATGTGGACTGTCATACACTGTGAAAGTACTTTACACACCATTTGGGCTGTCATACACTGTGAAAGTTTCTTTACACACCATGTGACTGCCCTACACTGTGAAAGTACTTTACACAAGAGAACGGGAAAACACGGATTCAAGCTCACCCCCTCTCAACGGTCTTAACCCGGGGTTTTGAGCGGCCCACCTTGAATCCGTGTTTTCCCCTTCCCCCAAGTAAAACCCCAAAAACAAACATACTGTGGGAAGGGTTTTCCGTTTTTTAAACTAAAATTTCTAAATTTTCAGATTTAGTTTTGGGTTTTTTCCTTTGTTTTCTTTTTTGTTTTTTAAAAACTCTTTTTGCGCAAAACATGCTTTAAAAACCCCCACCTTTTTTTTTTGTTTAAAAAACGTCTTTAATGGTTTTCTAAAGTCCCTTTTTTAAAACCCAGTTATATTTTTTTACATAAAATCCCCACTTTTCCCCCCTTTTCTTCCACTAAAAGCTAGGTTTTTCCCCAAAAAAGGGTTCTTTTTTTAAAATATGTTTTTTTCTGCGAAAAGTCATCTATAATAAATGGTTCCGTTTCCCTTCCCAAAAAGGGCCCATAAAAGAGTTTTAAAAAAACTCAAATCATTTTTTGGGTAGGGGTCAACTAAAAAATGTCATCATCCTCCATATAAACCTTTATCATGATAAGCTTTTTTCCATTTAAAGATTGGACAGAAAAAACAAGCATAATCAATAAATTTTAAACGATAAAAGGGTTTTTAATAGGGCTGGACAAAAAATTTTTTTTCCAAGGGCCCGTTTTGTCCACAAAATTTGGGAAAAATGGGGGCTCTTTTGGGATTAAAATTTAAAAGTCCCCTAGTTTTTTTTAAAAGAATTTAATTTTTGTCTGTTAATATATTTATCATACTCTCTGTCAGAAAGGTTTTTTAGTAAAAAATTAAAAAATATAACCCCAAATGTGTAAAATTTTATCCAATTCAGTTTGTAAAATTGTTTTTTATTTTAATCAAAAATTGTTTTGTTGCTTGTTGTTATGCCCCTTTAAAAATCCCCCCACCATTGGTTTAAGAACGCGAAGGTAAAATTTAAACGTTTAACGTCTAGGTTTTTCCAGGTAATTAATTCCTTTTATAAGGACGTCACTAACGCCCACAAACCCCATCCCTCTCCACATCTTTAAAGACAGAAAATTTCAAATATTGTGAACGTGTCTCCTAATTTCCTGCGTGGAATGAACTGTAATTTTGTAGAAGCTTCCTTTAAAACCGTTTCTTTTCTGTGGAGGATGTACTGTTTTTTCCCATACGGCGTTATTTCAATCTCTTTCCGACTATTGTCCTCTGGCATAAGACTTATATGTAAAGGGCCAGAGTTGAGTGCTTTTCTAAAACTTTTTTGACGGCTAAAAAATGTAAATGGGCTTATGAATTCAAATTTTATTTCCCATTCTAAATATGGTTCTAAGTGCCATTTGCTGTCAGGTTTTCGAACTATTTTATATTCATACTGGCCAGCATTATTTGCTTCTACATTGCGCAGTTGCTCTAGTTTAGGAAACTTTTTGTTGTCGCCAACCTCTTTGCGTTTATAATCGCCATCTTTAGTGTACTCAAAACATACAAATCGCCTATCTCACCGTTTTGTTCAAAGTCCGCAACGTCTGCAAGGTCTTTTAATTCTAAAGTTATACACCTCACAGGCGCTAATGTAACTCCGGATCTTCTGGCCCACGCGACATTTTTTAGTACAACTTATTATTTTATTTCCAAAACAATGTGCAGGTTATCACATTTCACGACTTTCCCTGTTTTGTCTGCAATTTTTATATTAAATGACCCGACCCTCCACAAACTAATCTTTTAAACTGTAAATTAGGGAATTGTATAATTTCATAATCGCAATATGCAGCTTTCCCAGATGGAAGAGCTCTTAAAACAGTTGAGGGGCCTTCCATCATATAAGTTTTCATCAGTGCTTATCTCGTCGAAATGAACATAAAGTAATGAATGTAATGCAAGATCGAGCGGATTTTCTCCCTCATAAGTAGTTTTGTTTGGTGTAACACTAAAACTATGAAGGGGCTGATTGTTAGTTGCAAAGCCTAACATTTTAGCTAGCTCTTTATCAAAAGAGTAACCTACTTCTTTTTTTCAGGTTTGAATGTTAACATTGTTTTTAGATTTGCATTGTTAAGTTTGAGGGTAATGTCAAAGTTACTCATTGCTTCTTTTGGTGAACGTTTTTTTCTTTTCAGGCTCCTTCCTGCTGGAACAATCTCCCTTCTGCACTCCGAAACTCAAACAGTCTTTCTTCTTTCAAGTCCTCCCTCAAAACAACTCTCTCTCAAAACATAATTTTTCTGCTCCTTCGCTGGTGTGTGGGTGTGTGCGTGTGCGTGTGTGTTTGTGTGTGTGTGTGTGTGTGTGTGTGTGTGTGTGTGTGTGTGTGTGTGTGTGTTAGGGCTTATTGCTGCAAGCGCTTAGGGCTTTTGTTTAAGATTAAGCGCACTAAATGTTCCTTATTATTATTATTATTATTATTTAGTGAGTAAAACCTGTAATAACCATCAGGTATTGTTAACTGGCTAACTTTGGCCCCTGTTTTGTCAATTTTTAGAACCTTATTATTATTCTTGGATTCACTTATATTAAACCATACGACTTTGTAAAATATTTCATGGAGTGTGACCATTCTGGTTCCGCAATTGTTATCAATAGCATGTTCTAAAAACGAAGGACGGTCTTGAGTTGTTATTGTTACAAACATTTTTTAAACGAAATAAAAATGAGTGCATTCAAATATACTAATGCAAAATATTCTGTTGGGCCGCACTACAATCTTAAAAATATAACAACTAATACTCTCGACATTTCTGTGACTCAGTCTGACGCCTTTCAAGTAAAGGTTAGTACTCCATTGAAGAGCTATCTTAACCCTCCTATTAAAAACGACCGCATCCCAAAAGTGTGGTTTAGTCATCCGATGCAGTTTTATCAGAACCAGTTAAACTTTGCTGTGTCTTGTGCATCAACTGGGTGTGGAGTGTCGTATGCTGATCATTTAAATCATCCTGATCCTTTGGTGAGGTCAGTGTATAGGTTTCATTTTTATTACACCTTCAGACGTATTTTGACTGAACTGCAAGCGCCATTACCAAATGACAAACCGTTTAATCCATTCAGCAACAGAATAGACATGAAGGCTTTTGAAAGGATTTGTAACGAATTTAATATAAAGGCCAAGACAGACTTTAGACAAAAGTCGGATCTTAATCATGGTCTAGGCACCCCTTATTTTTGGGGCGTGCACAGAAAGTATAACTATGACTGGAATCCTCCTTACACATCTTTCTCTAAAGGCATGGCTGTTCACCTCGGGTCCATAGAGCAAGAGCATAAAACAGCATGGACAACATTTATATTAGACACTTCTAAGGGCCTAACTAAAGCAGGAATAGAACGAATAAACGACTCTGTTCGTACTTACGTTTGGTGTTTGCTAGGTTCGCAAGCACAAACGAGATCGAGCATAACTGATCCTTCTACTGGTTTTGATGCACAAAAACAATACTTAGCAAATTTAGAGGACGCCATTAATTCTACAGTTGATTTACCTTCAAGTATAAAAGGTACCAAAATGTTTTACAATACGCAAGATCGAAAGTAGACTTTGCTGTTGGCACTGGTTTATACATGCTGCCTTCTGACCTTAGACTCCAGATAGGAACAATAATAAACTACAATAATGAAATCCTTGTGGCAGGCAATGAACAGAAGGTCGGAAAAATGAAATAAATTCTGAGCCAGTAATATTGCAAGCAGTAAACAAACAAGATGACCCCCCAAGAATAAGTCATCCAATCCCCGTGGTCCAAAGCCCGAAGACCGTTGAAGAAGTCAAAAAAATAATGACCATGAATCTGAAAAGACAGCACTTGTTTTTGTATTAACTGGCCTAGGATTACTTGGTCTTTATTTTACTAAAAATTAACCCAACTATTAAGAGAACTAATGTCCATAAGTGCTCGGCCATAAAGCCAACTACTTTGCTTGCAGTAGACAAAAGCCAGCTAACAACCCCCCCTAATATACCTGGTAAAGCATCCACGGCTTTACCGGCTAATTTTTTTAATAAACCCGCAAGATGATCAAGCTGTTTTTTTACCCATGATTTATCAGACGGCGATGGAGGGGATGGCGGTGGAGGCACTGGGCTTTGACCACCACCCCCTGTAATAGCCATCACCAGTGTACTTATTGCAAATCCTAAGGCCGTTATAACGCTTGCTAATGTGACTCCTTGCTCTCTAAACAGTGTTCGTATTCTTTCTGCTAGCGTTGTGTCTTCCTATAAAATTCTTTGGATAGTTTCTCTTATTCTGCTCACTTGAGTTTGTAATTGTTCTCGGTTAGTAGACAACACTTCTAGTCTTGCTGATCTTTGTAGTTCAAGATCTTTTAGTCTTTGGGTTATTCTTTCTTTAATATCAAGTCCTAAGTTGGCGTCGTCAGCATCAGCGAGTTTTTCTTTTTCTTTTTCTATATCCTCCTTTAGTTCACTTAGTTTTGCTAAATTGTTTATTAATTCACCTCTGAAGGTTCTTAAAATACGATCAAGGGCTACTAATTCTCTCTCAGGTATCTTTGGTTCGCGTATTGTTTTTAATGCTGTTTCTTCTGAAGAAGTGGTTTCTGCTTCTATTGCATTTATATTTCATCTGCTGATTGATTTAAAACTTGAAGTTCCATGTTTTGTATTTGGTTAGCTGTTGGAAGTTCTTGCAGTGTGTTTTGAAGTTTAGCAACTGCATCCCTATCTAATTTTGGTCTAACAAGGCTAAGGCGATTTTGTTCGCCCACTCTAAGCCTTTGTTTAATTGTATTCATGCTTACAAACTTTGATGGGTCTCGTTTATCTGTAAGCGGAACACGTTGTCCTTGATCGTTGTTCACATACAAATGGCCGCCTTTTACTTCAAAATCATCAGGGGCTATAAATTCGGGAGGTTCTAGGCCTAAACTTTGGTACAATGATATGACCTTAGGTTCTGTTAATTCATGCCACATTGAGGCCGCTGAGCGATGCTGTATCAAAGGAGCCGTTTCACATGTCGTCTCCAGGGTCAAAAACATCATAATCTTCTTCACCTTCAATTCCTGCCATGTTTTAAATAATTAACTTTTTATTTTGTTTTATAAAAAATGTCACAAGCATATGGTTCAATTCTCGACCCGCATAGAAGATTGAAAGAGCCCTTTGGCGTGAAGGGAAATAAACGGAATATTACTGTTCCAAATAATCCGTCTACTATTGATGCGGATCAAATTCTTACTGTCAAATTTCCAGACCTAGGGGCAGATGAAGTGATTGTGCCAGGCTCTGCGCAACTTACTTTCAAAAAGAACCGAATCAGAAACAGACCTAAACAGGACAGTTTGTCCAGAATCTGGGGCGGGCAATCATTAAGAAAATTTCTATAAAACTTGAGGGGCAAGAAATATTTTCTTTACACAATGCAGACATATTTATTAATCTATTCTGATCTATGGCTAACCACGAATGAAGGGCTGATCTTGCGTTTCAAGGAATTGAAAATGATGATGGACTAAAACACAGAATAGGCGCTGCAGTTGATAAAGACAACAAAAAGTATGCAGCTGTAAGTTATGCGTATGGTAATCGCTTTTCCATACCCTTAGATTTTGAGCTGTTAAAAGCGCATGCGCCATACTTTCAAGGAGCATTAAAAGACAGATTGTCATATGAACTAACTTTTAATGAATACAAACGTGTTATCAAAATCATCAGACACCGAAGCAAAGTACAGCATTTCTGACATCTCGTAAGAGTTATGACGTTGTTAGCAACCCTAATTTAGCAAGGCTGATTGAGCAACAATATCAGTCAAAATTAGCAATATATTACGAAAGAGTGATCATCATACAACATATCCCAGAAGCAGAGGTGCCAACCGTTACGGTTTGGCCGTATTTAATTACGGTCACACCAAATATAATACTGAAATACGCTGAATGCAAAATAATAACGGCGACGGCGATTTTGTCTAGCATGGGTAGTTTGACGATTTTGCGCCTGTGGTTTGCTGTCGAGCAGGTGAAACCTGTGCAGTTTTCGAGTCAAGTCTCGTGATTGGCTGCTATCATGCTTCGCGGAATTTCGTAGCCAATCGGCTACATCGGCTTTGTTCAGTGGTTTTCTTCAACGAGAAAAAATGGCGGGTCGAGGTAGACCACGAGGATTAAAACGAAAACTACTGAAGGGCAGCCAGAAAAATCAGCGAAAAAACCTGCAACTTGTGCAAAGAAAACTCCGAAGCGACGGGAGCAACAGTTTTTAGACTCTTATACGGAAGAGTATCCGTGCATCGTCCGCTCCAACATATCACCTGTGTATGCGAGGTGCAAGACTTGCTGCATCGATTTCAAAATCATCATGGAGGTTTTGATGATGTTTTTCGACACGTCGGCTCGGCAGCCCAAATAGCAAAAAGTACAGCTGTGCATAAATCAAGCCACATTACGTCCTTTTTTACCAGTTCAAGATCAGGTGCTGAACCAACGTCACATCAGATGCAAGTGATTCGGCTGAGACATTGTTTACTTGCTTTCTTGTCGAGCATAACTGCTCCATCAGTGCAGCTGACCACGCAAGGAAACTGTTCCAAGAAATGTTTCCAGGAAATGCGGTTGCCAAGGATTATAAGTGTGGTCGCACAAAAACTACGAAGAACATCCAAACATATCTCTGCCGAGAAGTCAAATGATTTAGCTGTTGACATGCAGAAAGGTCCCTTTGTGCTTGGGACTGATGGTTCTCAGGAGGAGGTGAGAAATACTTCCTATTGTTGGAAGTGTACTGCGTGGCAACAAGAAATTCACTGAACTTCTCAGTATCCCAACATGCACTGAAGCTGCCACTGAGAAAACATTTACGAAGTGATTGACTCTGAATTGAAAGAAAAGAACATTGACTGGAAAAACTGTTTGTCAGTTGTCTCGAAGAGTGTGTGTGTGTGTGTGTGTGGTGTGTGTGTGTGTGTGTGTGTGTGAAGTCACTTACTTCACACAAAATTTTGCCTAACATGACCAAATTTTACAATTTTGTACATGAAACTTCAAGTTCATGCTTGAAACAATGTAATTTAGTGTCTAGAATGCACCAGATTGCACCATTTTGCTTCCTTTTTTGTAAAATTTTTCTGGGGGGCATGCCCCTAGACCCCCCTAGCAGGCTAGGCGCTTCGCGCCATCGATGGTCACGCATCAGATTATCTGACATAATACTGACAAAATTTGCTCTGGGTTGGCACCTCTGCAGAAGCAGGCCGACGCTATATGGAATTTTAGTTTTAGTGCCGCAGCAAGATCGCTTAAAGGTATTTTATTGCTGTGTGAAGATGAAGAACCGTTCAAAAGAGGAAGTGAAAAGTTTATTAATCCTAAAATAACGAAAGTACAATGTTCGATTGAGGTAGTCCTAACCAAATCTACGCTTGCGGGCTTAGACTTTATCAGCATTTTGATGAAATAAGAAAATTGTTTGGGGTGGAGTGTAGAAGTCCAACAGTAGACCTTGTGTCTAAAGATCTACACCTTCACAAGTTAGACTCGATGATTATTTAACAACAAAATACGGTTTATGGATTGACCTAAGGTCAACAGAGGATAATCAGTTGCATGAAGTGGGAGAACTGTTAAAGACGGAATAAACATTCAAATTGATAAAGAAAAAGATGGCGATAAACCAGTTAATGTACATTTGTTTTTAATATATGATGCGCAGCTGAATATTCAAGATAATAGATTAAAAGATTGTCACACTGTCACTCTTGCATACCCGCATTCATGACAGCATTTACTCCATACGCACACGCAATCATTTCCAATCACCCAAAAGGAGCACTACCGAATGTTTTTCTTCTCCCCTCTCCTTCAGGGAAAACACTTTACTAAGTCACAACAACAACTTGTAAACAGATTTTACACCTGTATCTCTCTCCGCACTGAGAGACAAATAAATCCGCACACATGTATCTCTCCTCACACCGAGAGACAAATCAATCTTCACACATGTATCTCTCTTTACACTGAGAGAAAAAATAGTCTTCACACTTGTATCTCTCTTTACACTGAGAGATAAAATAGTCTAGTTCCGCTTCTATAAAGCTATGGCCTTCACATTCCGTTATCCCAAAATTCCGGACCAGGAGAATACATAACTCCCGTAATCACTGAGGACCTGCCTGCCTCAAGTAAAAGCTTCCCTGCTTTCTCAATTCCCTGCTCTCTCTCTGAGACAATATACTGCCCCCTCGAACTCTCCCGTCCTGGAGATACGAGTCTCGACTTCTCTTCCGCGACTTCTTCTGTCTCTTGCGAAATGACGACTTCAACTCCTCTCCCTGAGTTGGTACTGGCTGGGGCTGAACTACCGGTGTGTTCCCCACACCATGGCCATCTTCAACCACCTCACGGGGTGAAAGACGAAGGGTGAAGGGCGAAGGGTAAAGGGTGATGGGTGAAGGTGAAGGGCTGAAACACGAATAAGGTTCGTGTAAGTAACCTGCTTCTCAATTCAACATAGAATTCTTTCTCTCTTCTTAAGTTTTCCCCCTGTAGCTTTCCCCAACTATCTATCGCTCACACCTGGTAATGACTGGTCAGCAACGAGGACCACCGTCCTGACAGGTTCGAGTCTCTAGGCCATCTGCTGGGTTAAAACTGACTCTTTCCCCCCTTCTCCTAGTGAGTGCATACTCAGTGTTCAAAACACATGACCAGCACCTTACCTTACCAGCCCTTGTTAAACTATCACTCAGTGGTCGCTTTCACCCAAGACCACATTCGTTTCTTGAATGAGTCATACTCACAATTATTTTGGGGACGCCCGCTACACTAGTCAAGCCATATGAATATTTTTCCTTTAATTGTGGCACGGGGAAATGATTCATATCACTAACTTCATGTGATGGAGCGTCACATGCCTTGATGTGAGGCTACGTCACATGACACCCCCCATCCTGGATGAAAAAATTTTCTCCAGAAAATTTTTTAAAGGATATACAACTTCACTTAAACACATCTTCAGCCATGAATCTCAAAATGTGTAACCATCGCACATGATTCACCAAATTAATAATCAACGTATAGAATCAATCACCATGATCCACCATAAATAGCATATTTCAAACTTTCAATCTTCTAAAAAAAAAACAGTCATAATTGATCACCATATCCACAAGATACATTTCACAAATTACATGGATAAAACAATTAGGGATATCAACAATTCAAAGCACCAATTGTGTTCATACATTAAGATGTGAAGCACATTTTCCTTGATTTTTGTCTCACATCATAATGTTTCAAAACCCTCATGAAATGAGAATATTTCCAAGTGTAAATGTTTCTCAATAGACATGTAAACAAAATAAACATAGTTAAACATAATTTTCTTTTTCCCCACATGTAATGTTATAGTCCATTGAAAAGTCACATGCTTCCATTGTTGACAATGACAAATGAAAACAATTGGTTTGTCTCATTGCACAATCAAAACATGTATATATACATTTCTAAAGAGTTATTTGCTCATCACACATACATATAGATTCATCCTCACAACAAATTAGACATAAATAGTACTTGATTTTTTCCATTGTTTACCAAAGAATAAATATGTATTAACATCAACATCAAGTAGTTGTTTGCTTGCAAAACTATAGTCACTTCAATAAGCAAATTATGCATAAATACCACTTGATTTAAATCGTCAGTAGCATACAATGCACCGTCAAAAGTGATCACACCGTAATCATTAAGAAAGACAAAAACAGGAATAGTCTTTCCCTTGAAGACAGTTACATTTTTGTCCATGATATTCACGCACGTGACAACAAATCTGCCATGACATTTTGTGTTCCAGGCACTGGTTCAATGGTAAATTGGAATTCCTTTAGTCAAGTATACTTTCACAAAATAATTCTCTCTGAGAGCTGACACAGAAGCTCTTCAATGTTTGGGATAGGCTCGGCATCGAACACAGTGATCTTATTTACTTTCTGTAATCGATGCAGAAACGCACTGATCCATCAGGTTTGTCCACCAATAACCACTGGTGAGCTGTACGGAGATGTAGAAGGTTCTATCACCTTTAAATCCAGCATTACATTGATTTCTCTCTCAACCACCTCTTTTTTGCAAATGGGAGGGGGTATGGTCTGTTCGCACTGGTATTTCAGAAGTTAACTGAATACTATGGGTTCAATACCAGTTACTGTACCTGGGGTATCCGTCAACACATCCTGAAAGTCTTTCAAATGTCTTTGAGCTGTTCTGTTTGACTTGTAGACAAATCATTCGACAGAACCACATCCTCATAGGTTTCACCTTTGATAGACAGAATAGGAAGGGGTACAACATCATCTGCACTGGTAGATGTTAACACTCCTACATTTGCTGTTTTCATAACCTTTGATCTGTCCCTGTACGTTACATTGGGTACAAATTCATCACTGATAATGTCTGTCATGTTGACATCAGTTTCTGACACAGGACATATCCACTCAACTGACTGGTTGATGGCAACATTGTACGTTCAACATACTTCTTCAACATGTTCACATGAAATACCTTCTCAGTGTTTGCCATTTTGATCTTATAATTTACTTCAGAAAGTTTTCGACCACCTGAAAAGGACCCTTCACATAACACGAAAGCTTGTTATGTTCATCAGTTAGTAGCACAAGGACTTTATCCCCAACGCTGAAGGAACGTGCCTTTGCTTTTTCTGTCTGCAAAGACCATGTACACATCAGTTTTCCTATCAGCTGACTGTTGAGCAAGCTCATATGCATCCTTCAAACGATTATGCAGTTCATAAACGTATTGTAAACAGTTTTACTGTCAGTATGTCCGTCTTTTCCGTCCATTGTGCCATCAATAGATCCAAAGGTCCCCTTGGTGAGTGTCCGAAAAGAAGCTCAAATGGTGAGAATCCCAGCGTTTCGTTCGGCATTCCCTGTATGCAAAAAGCAAAGCCGGTACGAAACGATCCCATTCCTGGGCTCTTTGCCTTGCAACCTTTCTCAACATGGACTTTAACGTTCCATTGAAACGTTCAACCATGCCATTCGATTGGGATGATATGGCGTGGTTGAAATGGAAGAGATTGACAACAGTCTGTAAATTTCTCTCATGAATCGGAAATGAATTGCGTTCCACAATCCGAGAGAATTTCGTCTGGAAGACCCACTCTGGAAAACATTGCAAGTAAGGCTTCAGCGACAGATACTGTATCAATTTTCTTCAGTGGAATCGCTTCTGGATACCTTGTTGCTGTATCCACCAAAGTCAAGATATAGCGATATCCCGAAGAAGACAGTGGTAGCGGTCCAACAAGATCAATAGCTACCTTCCGAAATGGAACGGAAATGAGAGGCATTTTTGTGCAAAAGGCACATGGACGCGACCTTTCTGAGATGTCTTTTGGCAGATGCACATGAGGCGCAGTATTTCGTAACTTCCTTGTGACACCCGGCCAATAAAAAGAATCAAGAACTCTCTTTAATGTTCTTTTGATTCCGCAGTGACCAGCGAACAATGCATCATGAGCCGTGTGCAGTACTGTTTCTCTAAGTGGTTTTGGAACCACAACTTGTCTGTTGTCCTGTCCAGGTACACACCTGTAGAGAATGTCAAGTCCAGTATGTACGTTGGTTTGTCCGTTGGTACGTCAGTGACAGTCTGTTTTAGCAGCAGAAAGTATTGTCGTCACGTCTCGTCTTTTCCCTGCATTTCTTTTAAATCATCTGGGGTAATCTGGAGTTCTATCCAGTTTTGAGACTTTTAGCGGCTTTGTAGCCTTTCCCTGCTCTATGATGTTTGATCTAGTACTCACAAGACAAGGAAAAACGATCCTCCAGCACCACCATGTACTGTAGCGACACCTGCAAATTGCCCAAGATCAAGTCGCAGACTGGGTTATCAATAACACAGGCGTAAAGAAAACCGGAGTAGTACGGTGTATCGACTGAAATTTTCGCCAGCGAAACGTTTCAATCTTGCCTCCAAACGACCTACACTTTTGGACAGTGTTGAGATACTGGTCTTGAAGCACGAAAGATTTCCGTACACCAGCAGTAAGTGCACCCAGTGTCTCGCAAAACCGAAGCCTGCAATCCATTGATGCTCCGTTTCTAACACCAGTCCATCAACAGATTGATCTGGTGCCAAAACAAGGCCTTCTTCACAATCAGTGGAGACTAATGCGGGTTTTGAATCACCCCGTCCTGAAAGGGCAATTCTTTTTCAGATGGAACTTGCCATCACAAAAGAAACATCGCATTGTCTGATCGGCAGCCGACTGATTTTGTGACTTCTGTTCTGTCCACGAACTGGCCCAAAAGGTCTACGTGGTGTGTCGTTTGTCCACGACCTCGAACGTTTGCTGAGGAGTAACGGGTTTTTTTTCCGGCGGTGAGTACTGGTATGACGAAAGTCACTCGAACCGCGGAAAGATCCCTGTCCTTCCTAGGATAGGTATATCCTTGAGGACTCCAAAAATGACCCACGATTTCCTTTCCTGTAACTCCCTGTCCTGATGGGATAGTACATGACGCATGAGACTCAAAGATGGAAAATTCTCCTTTCCTAGCCACGCCCTTATCTGGGTGAGCGATACAATACTGATCAGCCATCTGACACATTTCCTCCACGTTTTCAAATTGCCTTTCTTAAGGAAAGTGCCAGATCTTTGCTCACGCCTGGAAAAGTTGTTCTCTAAGAAGGAGATCTCGCAGTGATTGAAAAGTTTTGTTCGTTTTAGACAAATCGATCCATCGATCCAAACAATGACTCATACGGATCAGAAACGAAGGAAACGATTCTCCTTTTTCAGGGCGCACAGAACGGAAACGTTCGTGAAAACGATCAGCAGAACATTGAAATTTCTTGAGGAGTTCTTCTTTCAAAATGATCCCAAGTTAAATTTTGTTTCGCTGCAAGTGAGTGGTACAGTGTCAAAGCGCTACCCTTAAACAACGACGCAATATACAATGTCCACTTTTCCTTTGGCCAACCACAAGACGTTGCGTGACTTTCAAATCGGAAAAGAAAACTATCAATGTCATCCGTTTTTTCCTCAAAAGGTGGCAACTTTGGAATATATGCCGCTTTTGGTTGAGCATGGCTGCGGAACCGACTGGTGGAGGTTCTCTCGATGCCTGTATTCTTCTAATTTCAGCATCATCTCTAATTCTAACTGCCTCAACTTAAATTGACGTTCTTCAGCTTCAGCTTCCCTCTGTAGTTTATTTTCTTCAGCTTCCCTCTGTAGCTTATTCTCTTCAGCTTCCCTCTGTAGTTTATTTCTTCAGCTTCAGCTTCCCTCTGTAGTCTATTTTCTTCCCTCTCTCTTAGCCTGTCTGCCCTATCTGTGCATTGTTGCACATAATTAGTAAGTTTTTCTCCCTCAAAACCCAAGCGTTCCGCTTGTTTAACATATTTATCAAAATCATCCATAATGAATCGTCAGACATAAACACCAAACAATCTCAAAGTAATGAATAAAAATAAGGCGATATATGATGATATTATGTTTCACAAAACCGTAATTATAGTATATACAAATACAGAATTCAATTTCCGGTGTAAACAAAAAACAGCTTACTTAAACAGGGTAGATATGAAATCCAAGGAATGTATTTTTCCAAAAATAATTTGCAACTGTTATCAATTTGGAATTTACAAAACAAAATGAAGTTTAATACAAACTGTTTCCCTAAGAAAAAAAAAAAAAAACACAATAAAGTTTTCTGAAAATAAATTCTTTATAAAGTTTAAGTTCTCAAATGTTCTTGTTGTCAGTCTTTCTTTCTTACTTAATTTCAAATGAATTTACAAAACAAATGTACCGCCTTATCCAAAAAATGAATATAAATTTACAAAACAAATGGAATCACAAACAATTAAAAAGAGGGAAGAGACACAAACTAGCGGAAATCCTACCTAAAATATGAAAATGTTGAAAAGAAAACTAGATAGGAGCCTATTGAGGAAGGTTTAAGAGATTTTGAAAAAGGGGTTGAAAAGGAAATGAAAGGATACACAGACCGAACAGTAATAGGAAATCAAGAAAAGCAAAAGAAGCCCACAGACAGCACCCTAGTGGTCACTGTCTCCCGTGAAACTGGAGACGGGAAAAAACAAATCACTGCACAATATACACACACTACAGTAATAATACAAAATACTAAACATCAATCAATAAATGCACATTCACACCCAAACTCAAAGAAAATCTCGCACCACACCCAAAAAAAAAATAATCAAAAGATAAAGATGTTTATTTGGCAGAGCGGTAATCAACTCCACCACCTACACTATTAGCTGACGAGGAGAAGTTGATCCCACACTCTGAGGGGCAAGGGGAAAAATCAACTGAAACAATAGGAAAGCGAAAGAAATAGATATTTATGAGAAGGGAAAGACTATGATTCCCCAACGCCATGTCCCCCTGCTAAACGCAGGAAGAGTTGGGGCTATCAGTCCTGGGAAAGGGGACAAAAATTCTAATCCTCTATGGGAAGGACAGCGATTCCTCAACGCCCTGCCCCCTTGCTGCCAGGTTCGAGCAAGAGGAGGTTGAGGCTATCGGCCTGAGGTGGGGAAGGGTCAAAAAGAAATCCTACCAAAAAAAAACCCTTAACGGAGTAGAGCAACCAAAAGAAATGTCAACCACCCAAAACACATATAGAAATAGAAAAAACAACAACAAATGCAAATATTATACACAATAAATAATTAAACTTTCTTCTTTTTTTCCTTTCCTCAAACCCTTGAGGGCACAAATAGAAATCCTTTTTTTTTTTCTTCCTCAAACCCTTGAGGGTACAAATAGAAACCTTTTTTTTCTTCCTCAAACCCTTGAGGGTACAAATCTTTTTTTAAACCCCAAGGGCACAAATAGAAATCTTTCTTTTTTTTTTTTTTTTTTTCCGGAGAAACAAACGGCAGCTACGCCGGTGAAGCTGGAGTCGGGGTCACCACTGTCACACTGTCACTCTTGCATACCCGCATTCATGACAGCATTTACTCCATACGCACACGCAATCTTTCAATCACCCAAAAGGAGCACTACCGAATGTTTTTCTTCTTTCTCCCCTCTCCTTCAGGGAAAACACTTTACTAAGTCACAACAACAACTTGTAAACAGATTTTACACCTGTATCTCTCTCCGCACTGAGAGACAAATAAATCCGCACACATGTATCTCTCCTCACACACCGAGAGACAAATCAATCTTCACACATGTATCTCTCTTTACACTGAGAGAAAAATAGTCTTCACACTTGTATCTCTCTTTACACTGAGAGATAAAATAGTCTAGTTCCGCTCTATAAAGCTATGCCTTCACATTCCTTATCCCAAAATTCCGGACCAGGAGAATACATAACTCCCGTAATCACTGAGGACCTGCCTGCCTCAAGTAAAAAGCTTCCCTGCTTTCTCAATCCCTGTCTCTCTCTCTGAGACAATATACTGCCCCCTCGAACTCTCCCGTCCTGGAGATACAGTCTCGACTTCTCTTCCGCGACTTCATCTGTCTCTTGCGAAATGACGAGCTTCAACTCCTCTCCCTGGAGTTGGTACTGGCTGGGGCTGAACTACCGGTGTGTTCCCCACACCATGGCCATCTTCACCACCTCACGGGGTGAAAGACGAAGGGTGAAGGGCGAAGGGTAAAGGGTGATGGGTGAAGGGTGAAGGGCTGAAACACGAATAAGGTTCGTGTAAGTAACCTGCTTCTTCTCAATTCAACATATGAATTCTTCTCTCTTCTTTAAGTTTTCCCCCTGTAGCTTTCCCCCAACTATCTATCGCTCACCTGGTAATGACTGGTCAGCAACGAGGACCACCGCCTGACAGGTTCGAGTCTCTAGGCCATCTGCTGGGTTAAAACTGACTCTTTTCCCCCCTTCTCCTAGTGAGTGCATACTCAGTGTTCAAAACACATGACCAGCACCTTACCTTACCAGCCCTTGTTAAACTATCACTCAGTGTCGCTTTCACCCAATGACCACATTCGTTTCTTGAATGAGTCATACTCACAATTATTTGGGGACGCCCGCTACACTAGTCAAGCCATATGAATATTTTCCTTTAATTGTGGCACGGGGAAATGATTCATATCACTAACTTCATGTGATGGAGCGTCACATGCCTTGATGTGAGGCTACGTCACATGACAAAGATATACAATACTAAATTATTTTTTATTTTAAAAAAGCATGTCTGTTCAGGTTTATCCAAATGTGCCCACAGCGCCAGAGCCCCCAAAAGAAGGGATAGTAGAAACCCCCAACATAAAAACCTTCAGATTAACAAACATTACACAAATGCAACAAAAACTAGAGCAGGACCTTTCAAATGCAGCAAAACCAAACGAAGGTATTCTGCTACCTTAATGCTGTTACATATGTTAATACTAGAGCATCGACTATTAGTGCTGCATCAGCAGGGACAAGTGTTGTCTCTTAGCAACAGGTGTTGGTGCGCCCGCAGCTTTACCTCTAGGCGGTTGTCTTTAGCTCTCGGTCTGTGTTCATTAGCTGTAAGTGCTGCTGGCAAAAAATAAAAACTAAACTCCAAAAGCACACAGCTATGGTTCAACTAATAACAGCTAAACTTAGTTCGTTCAAACTGACAATTATAAAGCACTAGTTGACTCAAACATCACGGGTGAAGAATTAGTCGTTTACAGGCCGATTTTGATGACTATAAAAGACAAAAGTTTGATCTTCAAAAAAAGGCAAGGGCAAGTTTTCTCAACAGCCAGACACCGAGCAGAAAAAAAGGAATGTTTAAAAAAAGTAAACGAGACATTAAACTCTGTTCTAAACAGCTCACATTAACAACATCAAAGGGCGTTTATACTTAGTTTATGAGTCCAAGCACAAAAAGACCGTGATATTGATTCTGATTAATTATTTTTTAATTTAAATAAATATTTTGAGTTAGAAAAGAAACTCAACATGGCTAAAATATATGAAGACCGGACAAATTGTTTGAAGGAATGCTTAAGGAAGAGCGTTTGTCAAAAGCTTTAAATGATATTAATCTAGAAGTCATTGATCCTGCAAACGTAACAGGCAAGTGTTGCTCATGCTATTTCTCAAGTTCCAGGTAAACTAACAATAGACCCGCCAGTTAAAGTAATGTTTAGCTGTTTTAAATCGACTATATAACAATAAATGAAGAAAATCTAGAAGTCTGGTCTCAACTAAACAACAGGTTATTCTTCTCATAATGACTTAACGCCTGGTTGGGCAGACCAACTGCTTAACACAGTTTGATGCGGCCGCTGAAGAAGCTAAAATGAGAGGCTCTGGTTGGGCAGAGGGCGAAGTCTTAGAGATCAGATTAAAACAGGCTAAGTATGAGCCGATGTAGGCAAGGCTTACATTCCGCTGCCCCCAGCATTAGTCGCAAAAAGAGCAGTTCTAAACATAAAGAATTCAGACAACAAATGTTTATGTGGTGTGTTCTTGCAAGGCTGCATTACTTCCGCAAAAACGCAGAGAGAGTATCTAACTATGAACCTTACATCAATGATCTTAACTTTAGTGGAATATCCTTTCCTGTTAGCGTGGACAAAATTGATCAGTTTGAAGAACAAAACAAACCAATAACTGTTAATATCTACACATGGGATGAGGAAACAAATCTGCAACCCATCAGAGTATCCAAAAACAGTCCATCGATTGGCGAACCAGACAAAAGCCATGTTGACTTACTACTGATGTTTTCGCCAACAGGGCTACCACATTACACATTGATACGAACAATGAGTAGATTATTGGCGCATACTTCAAAGCAAAAAAATAAACAAGAATTCTGTAGAAAATGTTTAACAAGAATTCCATCTGTTCAAGCCGCGAGTGAACATATAAAACATTGTATCAGCCCAGTTGACTGTAATACAAAACTAATTACGCCCCCACCTGGATCTAAAGTTAGTTTTAAGAACTGGAAACGGCTGCAAACAAGCCCATACATTGTTTACGCAGACTTCGAGTCGCTTATTGTTCCTTATGAAGGCCCGACGCCACAGAAACTTCCTAAAACAGCCTTTGTGAGTAATCATCAGATTTGCTCATTTGCCTTCATTGTTGTCAGGTCGGATGGTGCCCATTCAAAACCAGAATTATATAGAGGACCTAATGCTGCAGAATACTTCTTAAAACGCATGCAGCAAGTGCGTAACGCCTGTTCTAATAATCTAAACTTATCTGAAATCATAATGACGCCTGAAGACCAACAACAGTATGACTCAGCCACACATTGTTGGATTTGCGGTTTAGAACTAATGTCTAACAGCGAGGAAGCCAATCCGACAGTAAGAGACCATGATCACATTAGCGGAAAGTTCAGAGGAGCAGCACACAGTAAATGCAATCTTCAACTAAAGTTTGATCCTAAGACATGGAAGCTGCCCATCTTCTTCATAACTTGCGAGGTTACGACTCTCATCTTATAATGAAAGCAGTAGACGACGCCTTCAGGATAACATGCATTGCACAGTCATCAGAAAAGTACATGTGTTTCACTTTAAATAACATGTCTTTCTACGACTCTATGCAACACTGATGGGATCGTTAGAGTCACTGGCTATGTCCTTAACCTTTCCCGTACATCGCCTAAAATTTTGCGCGCCGTAGGCCTACATCGTGGGTCCGCATGGACCCATGCTTTTACTGAAGGAAAGAGGCCTTGCCGTACATCGTGGGTCCGCATGGACCCATGCTTTTCTATGAAGGAACAAACCCTTGCCGTACGTCGTGGGTCCGCATGGACCCATGCTTTTTTTATGAAGGAACAAACCCTTGCCGTACGTCGTGGGTCCGCATGGACCCATGCTTATTATGAAGGAACAAAGCCTTGCTGTACGTCGTGGGTCCACATGGACCCATGCTTTTTATGAAGGAACAAAACCTTGCCGTACGTCGTGGGTCTGCATGGACCCATGCTTTTTTCATGAAGGAACAAAGCCTTGCCGTAGGTTGTGTTTGTACGTTTGTAGGTTGTGATGTGCAGAATTTAAGAAAGTCATATGTTTTATACGGAATGTAGTATTCTTTTTATATGCAGCAACAGAGTTTTCGTGCAAGAGACTGAACCTGTTTGTTTCAAAATGCTTGGTAATGTCAAAAACCATCGATCAAGGTGACCATGTGTACTACACGCACGCCAGCACACATTCACACATCTGGCTTTTGAACATCACTCCACTCACGCGCTGTGGTAATCAAACCAACTGTGACACACAAAATGAAAATGCGCTGGGCTGGTGTGTGTGTGTGTGTGTGTGTGTGCGCGCGCGCGGTGTGTGTGTGTGTGTGTGTGTGTGTGTGTGCGCGCGCACGCGAGCATGTGTGTCTGTGTGTGTGTGTGTGTGTCGTTTTCAAGTTTGTATGTGTGTATGCGAGTGCATGTGTATGTGCGTGCGTGCATGCAGGTATGTTCGTCAGTCAGTGTATTATAGTGCAGATCTTGTGTGCAAGTATGTACGAATATATGTATGAGAGGAAAGTGCGCTTGTGATGGACTTAACAAAATATGGACACGGAAGAGAGGGAGCATGTGTTTAGGAGTGACTGTAGGCCTACATGTATCCGACTTGATGCTTCTTTAGCATACTAAAAATAGTTTCAGCCTAATTTTCAATAACGAGAGCCTCCAGTGAAGAATTTACACGGAACACTCTAACAATATGTCTCACACACAGAATGTAAAGTCCACTCACTCTGTAACGGGGGAAAACACACACACACACAAGCACATTTCTGTCAACAATGGTTTATTGGTTTAGTAAAGAGACTGAATTTGTTCAGTTGGCTGAGAAATCACTCGCACACTTTCTCTCTCTCTCTCTCTCTCTCTCTCTCTCTCTCTCTCTCTCTCTCACACACACACACACACACACACACACACACACACACACACACACACACACACACACACACGTGCATGCAGATGCTTTCGAACTGCATACACATACGCAAGAGCAGGGCTTGCACGCGCATACATACGCCGAAATGCGCCCCATGGAGACAGGAGGCTCACTGCTCCATCTTGTGCCATCTTTGGCAACAAATGTCTGGTCCTGACTGGCATGGGTTCCTGGTGCAGGTTCAGCCGTTTCGCCTGACCGACTTTCCACCTGGCTCGCAGCTTCCATCCGAGCCCTCAGTAAGGGAAAATCATCAGCATCGGAGTCCTCCGAGTCAGATGGAGTCAGATGGAAACACGAAGTTTGGCCCAGAGGCAGCTTCGTCGAGCGTTTGAGCCTGCATGGACCTGTTAGCTGTAAAGATGACAATGCATGCATGAATCAAAATGCAAAATGCACATAGTCATCCTACAAATGCTTTATAGTCTCCACACTCTCTCTAACTGCCTCTCTACCTCCACGGATGATCATGGGCAAGCGCAGCACATATATAAAGAAAACAGCCAGATCAATGACAAACGACACACCCCACCCACATTCCTACATCTCCACCCCATCCCTATCTGTCATCATGCTCACAAAAGGCACATGCGCACGAAATCGCACACATGCACACATACGCGCACGCGCGTGCGCGCACGCGTGAACAGGCACGCTAACATTGAAAACACAAAATTTATATGTGCCTTATATGATGAAAATTACTGATAACAGCAAATACTGCTTTAAGTATTCAAATCTATAGACATAAAAGAAATGCTTCAACTGAACCTACTTCCAGCGATACTCCTCAGAGTCGCAATGTCAGGCTCCTCATCGCTAGTGTGATCATCACCACTTTGGAGACCATTGTCCAGCTGATCAGGTCCGTCAAGCAGCCCCGAGACTGTAAAGAAGGACATTTAGTTGTTGATGTTTCGATTTGAAAATAAATGAGTCGCTTCAGTAAAAATCACACAAAGTGGTCTGTGTCTTCTCTGATATCTTGGTTCATTCTTACATGCCAGACTGCCTTCGTACTATGCATGCACACACACTTACATGCGTGCACACACACGCAAAGACATCACACTCGCACACATCTGCATGGACACACCGTGACACGTCGCGCGCGCGCGCACACACACACTTGCACACACACAAGCACGCACGCACGCGCGCGCGCGCACACACACACACACACATACACACACACACACACACACACACATCCACGGAAAAAATGTCATTGCGACCCACAGGTAATGTTAGATGCTTGCGCTCATAGCTAGTCACCTTTGTTTTTATGTAAAAGGCGATTGCTAGCAGCAGTGGTACGTGGAAGGGAAACATTTGGTCGTTGTGTCTTGAGAAAAACATTGGGAGCAGTTTGTTCTAAGCACGAGAGAGAGAGAGAGAGAGAGAGATTGAAAAACCTAAACATCGGAACCTATCAAAATCTGGGATGTTCCCATTTCGTTAGAAGTGTGTCCGTGGGACACTTTCGTCCAAACTATTACAAATGTGAAAATTTTGAGGGATGTCAATGTAGTGTAGACAAAAGAAAATGATCAACACAGTCGTCAAATGATAACTTTCGTACCTTCAATATCTTCGCCATTTGCGATGGTCAGAGCCTCGAAGATGTTCATTCTTTCAGCCATTGGGTTGAATTGAACTGAAAGGAAATTCGATTTTTAGGTGGATAATGCTGATAACTTATTTCCATGTATGTAGCAGATAACATAATGGTGAAATTAGACAAGTTTGGGTCCGCATGCACACTGACGCACTCACAATCGCGCGCGCGCGCGTGCACTCACACACACCACACTACATACACAACACACCACACACCACACACACACACACACACACACACCACACACACACACACACACACACACACACACACACACACACACACACCCACACACACCACACACACACACCACACACACCACACACACCCCCACACACACCACCCACACACACACACACACACCAACCACACCACACACACACACACACACCACCACACACACCACACACCACACACCCCACACCACACACACACCCCCACACACACACACCACTACACACACACACAACACCACACACACCACACACACACACCACACACACACACACACACACCCACACACACACACACACACCACACACACCACACCACACACACACACCACACCACACCACCCACCACACACCACACCAACACACACACCACACACACCACACACCACCCAACACACCACACACACCACACCACACACACACACCACACACAACACACACACTCACACACACACACACACACACACACACACCACACACACACCACACACACACACACACACATCACACACACACACACACACACACACAACCACCACCACACACACACACACACCACTCACACACACACACAACCACACACACACCACAACACACACACACACACTACACACACCACTCACACACACACACCACTCACACACACACACACACACCACACACACACACACACCAACTCAACACAAACTCGACCACACAAACTACCACTCACCGCTTACAAAACACACACAACACAACAAGAACTCACGAACACTCACCCGTACAATATCAGCCTACAAACCACAACACAGCCTACTGATAATGGTCACCACTCATGCTTTCAAACATCAGATCTGATGCTTTTTGTAAACACAAACACGACACTAAAAAAATCAATCTATTACATCAACTATTACAATTTGCACCTACATCATCCAAAAACAGACCTGATTGTTGGAGTTGTATGCACACTTGCCTACCAGAAGTTTAGAACAGATTGATGAATTTGAGTGACTTAGCCAGGCATGAGAGAGATGCGATTTCCGACACTGTAGCAAAATTTGGCCACATGCGCATGCGCAGCAGTCGCGTGTTTATGTCAGTGATGCCAGCCATTCTGCTGAGGCTAGCGCTTTGCGGGAAATGGATTGCGAACGGGAGGTTCAGATTCTGTGTCTTTAGAAGGCATGGGTCCGCTCGGACCCACGACGTACGGCGCTCAAGGTTTGTTCTGTTTCAAAGCATGGGTCCGCTCGGACCCACGACGTACGGCGCTCAAGGTTTGTTCTTTGAAAGTATGGGTCCGCTCGGACCCACGACGTACTGGGACGTTTGTTGTTTGTTTACTCTTTTGTTTTTTGACAAAAACAAAGAAATTTTGGTACAGAAGTGGGGCTATGCTATATTGACAAAGTCATAAAATTTAGTGAAGCTAGCTTTAAAACTTTTTTTTTTATCAATTAAAAATTACCCCTGTGGGTCCATGTGGACCCACGGCGTACGGGAAAGGTTAAAGTCCTGCCCAATAACAGAAGAATATTTTGACCCAACTCTTGTTAGAAAGGGCGTTTACCCTTATGAGTACATGAACAGTTGGGAAAGGTTTGACGAAGATACACTTCCACCTAAAGGCGCGTTCTTTTCTAGTCTTAGAGGAAAGGACATCAGCGATTCTGATTACCAGCATGCTCAAGAAGCGTGGCAGAAGTTAGAGTGTAAAACGATGGGAGACTATCATGATGCATACTTGATGGCTGATGTATGTTTGTTGGCGGACGTCTTTGAAAATTACAGAAAGACCTGCATGAAACATTACAGCCTGGATCCCGCGCATTACATTTCTGCGCCCGGGATGAGTTGGGATTCTTTCTTAAAGTTTACTGGAATAAAGATTGATTTATTGTCTGATCTACCAATGATTCAGATGATTGAAAACGGATTGCGCGGAGGAATTAGTATGGCGTCACATCATTACTGTAAAGCAAACAACAAATACTTAGACACCTATGATCCAAGTAAAAGGTCTAACTATCTCATGTATTTAGATGCAAACAATCTTTATGGATGGGCAATGGCGCAATCACTTCCATTACGTAACTTTAAAATGTACACTGGCGGCGGTACGAATAATATTCAAGGAGCATTAAAGTGGTTGAGCAGATTGACACCAGATCAACGGCGTGGTTTCATTCTAGAAGTTGACTTAGAATATCCTCATGAACTCCATGACCTACATAATGACTACCCATTAGCAGCAGAAAGTCTAAAGATGGCAAAAACAGAGCCGCCTAAACTTGTGCCTGATCTTCGAGGCAAAAAAAATTATGTCTGTCATTACAGACTTCTACAATTTTATTTAAGACATGGTTTAAAGTTGAGAGCAGTTCATCGTATAATTGCTTTTGATCAAGAACAGTTCATGAAACCATACATCATGAAGAACACTGATCTTAGAACTAAATCCACAGATGCTTCAGAAAAAGACTTTTTCAAGCTGATGAACAACAGCTGTTTCGGAAAGACTATGGAGAATCCGCACAAACGCAAAGATGTCAGATTGGTCACCAGAGAGAACGAAGCAATTAAGCTGACTTCTAAACCTAATTATCAGGACTTTAGAAGATTTCATGATCAGCTTTTTGGCATAATGATGAAAAAAAAGAAAGTCAAATTGGACAAACCTGTATTTATTGGGTTTACCGTTTTAGAATTATCAAAGCTTTTGATGTTAGAATTTCTTTATGACTACTTTAAACCCTCGTATCCAGAGTCCAGAGTACTTTACACAGATACAGATAGTTTTGTTATAGATATCCCTACTGAAGATATCTATAAAGACATGGAAATAGAAGTAGCTAAAGGGCATGTGGGATGGTATGACACATCTGCTTCCATTCCAGCTGTTAAAGAGGCCAAATTTCTGGGAGTCATTTTTGACCAGAAACTCAACTTTCTCAGCCACATCAAAAACCTCAAAACTTCTTGCCAGAAAGCTCTGAATATTCTGCGGGTCGTAGCGCACACTGACTGGGGCACTGATAAGAAGACTTTGCTGCACCTCTACAGAGCCTTGGTCCGTTCCAAACTGGACTACGGTTGTGCTGTCTACGGCTCCGCAAGACCCTCTTACCTCAAACTCTTGGACCCTATCCACCATCAAGGGCTTCGTCTCTGTCTTGGAGCGTTCCGCACCACCCCTGTGTACAGCCTGTACGCAGAGGCGGGCGAACCTTCATTGTCCAATCGCAGGCTGAAACTGTCTTTAAATTATTATATCCGACTGTTCTCAGAACCGCAGAATCCTGCCTATGACTGTGTCTTTGACCCTCCATTCCAAAGTAAGTTTGAAAACAACCCTAAATGTATTCCGCCGTTTGGTCTTCATATGCAGCCTCACGTGCGGAATGCAGGTCTAAACCTGGGAGTAGTTTCTGATTTTTCCAAGTTTCCGGATCAACCTCCGTGGACCTTTTTCACACCAGAGGTTCGTTTCGATCTTGCAGCTTTTCGCAAAGAGTCTACCAGCTCTCTGGCGTACAAGGCATTGTATGGTGACCTCTGTTCGAAATTCCCATCCTATCAAAAAGTTTTCACTGACGGTTCCAAGTCTGAGGATGGAGTGGCATGTGCAGCCTACTGCCCTGGGGCTCCTTCTCAGATACTGTTGGAACATATCCATTCCGATGCTTCTGTCTATTCTGCTGAACTTACTGCTCTGGTACTGGCTTTGAAGATAATCTCACATTCTTCAAAGAGGGACTTTTTGGTTCTGTCGGATTCGCTGTCAGCTTTGGAGGCCATAGCTGGCCGCAACCTTCAGCATCCAGAACTTTTGCATTTCTTTGAACTTTTTAGCAAGTTGAAAGCGGACGGTTACAACATTACTCTTGCTTGGGTTCCTGGTCATGTTGGCATCGGCGGGAACGAAATGGTTGATCGTTTAGCCAAGAACGCCACAAGAGAGAAACTGTCCAACATTTATACCCCCTGTTCAGATGTGAAACCCAAAATTAACGATTATGTGAGAGACCTCTGGCAGGAGGATTGGAACACACAGACGAGTAACAAACTCTTTCAGATCCGTCCAAACCTTAAGGACTTCCTCCCATCTACGTCGGGAGGTCGTAAAGAGGAAACAGTTCTGTGCCGGCTGCACACCGGCCATTCGTATTTTACCCATTCTTACCTTTTAAAGAGTGAAGAAGCTCCGTGGTGCATTCCATGTCATGCGCCACTCACAATGAAACATGTTCTTTTAGAGTGTTGGGACTTGCACGATGTGAGACACAAACATTTTACAGCAGAGTCCATGAAGATCCTGTTCAGGGATGTCCCGCCTGATGTGATCCTTGAGTTTTTGAGAGAGATTAACATTTTTCATCTGATTTAAGAGTTTACGGAAGAATGATTTTTAACAAAGTTTCTGGTGCGTTTGTAGACGATGTCATTTAATGAGATGTATGAAAGTGTTTTTTTTTTATTTTTTTTTTTATGACTGGTGAGTTGATTTTAACGTGGTGACAGCCCTAATATGGCCCTTTGCGGTCGGCTGGGCTATAAGCAACATTATCTTATCCTAACCCTAAAGATTCGCCTTTGCATTCAACCGTTAACAAGAAGGTTTTAGGAAAGATAAGATAAGATAAGATAATGTTGCTTATAGCCCAGCCGACCGCAGAGGGCCACATCAGGGCTGTCACCACGTTAAAATCAACTCACCAGTCATTTTAAAAAAAAAAAAAAAAAAAAAAAAAAAAAAAAAAAAAAAAAAAAAAAAACCTTTCACACATCTCGTTAAATGACATCGTCTACAAACGAACCAGAAACTTTGTTAAAAATCCTTCTTCCGTAAAATCTCAAATCAGATGAAAAATGTTAATTTCTCTCAAAAACCCAAGGATCACGTCAGGCGGGACATCCCTGAACAGGATCTCATGTTCGCTGTAAAAT
>JAFLJL010015822.1:22160-42160 GCA_018398815.1 Conus ventricosus | reverse complement strand
GGATTCTGGGTAGGAATTGAGAAGAAAAGCAGTTTAATCCTCCTCCCCCCAACCTCCTCCCATCACACTAATTATCCACAGAATTTTGAAAAGAAAGGGTATTAGTTCCTCAAGAGAATAGAGACAAACAGATTGCAGGACAAAACGCAATGCATTTCCACCTCATGGGTAAGAGAATAGAGACAAACAGATTACAGGACAAAACGCAATGCATTTTGACCTCATGGGTAAGAGAATAGAGACAGATTACAGAACAAAACGCAATGCATTTTGACCTCATGGGTAAGAGAATAGAGACAGACAGATTACAGGACAAAACGCAATGCATTTTGACCTCATGGGTAAGAGAATAGAGACAGACAGATTACAGGACAAAACGCAATGCATTTTGACCTCATGGGTAAGAGAATAGAGACAGATTACAGAACAAAACGCAATGCATTTTGACCTCATGGGTAAGAGAATAGAGACAGATTACAGGACAAAACACAATGCATTTACCAGCCGCCGTGGCGAAGTGGTTAGCGTCGCGGACTCCCGGCTGGGAGGTCGTGGGTTCGAATCCCATCAGAGTCATGTGGGTTTTTTCTGCCCCGACCGGCTCCTACCCAGAGTTGAGTTTGCTGCGGACTCAGTTGGGAAGACTGGGACCACACAGTCGAGTTTCATCCACTTAATGGATGCGTTTCTGAGAGTGTTGCTCAAATTTCCTGACCAACACTGCAGGTGCCTGTATCTCTCGGGCCTGGTTGACGCCAGGATATATTATGAAAGGACGCGCAGAGTACAGCCCTGTCATGTAGTCTCAGACCGAAATGGAAATCCGTAGCATCATCTTAATCATCCTCATTACCATTGATCAGCATTAAAAAAAAAAATGTCTCAAGTTCTGTGGCCCTTCATGCCCTGCTCTCATGGTGACCTCAATTTCGATGTGCTCTCCACGTCTGTGGCCTTGGTTTGGTTCCGTCGGGGTCACCGGTATCGGCGAGTCCATGGGGGCTGTCGTTGGACGGACGTGGTGGCGCCCTCCGGAGGGAGAGCTCACTCACGCCGGCTACGCGACAAAGCAATTATTGTCGTCAGTAGGGGGCTTAGTAGGTGGTGTCCTGCGTATGTTAGTTCAGACAGGCGCCACTGAACACCACCGAAGTGACTCGGCAGCAGTGCAGTGTCTCCTCCGGTGGGTTGCCTCTTGACGACTTGACATTGGCTGCTCCCTGTGGATTGCTGGTGCCGGGGCTGCGGCGGGGCCGGCCGGGCTATGGCTGTGGACGGGGTGTCGGAATGAGCGGCGTGGGTGCACTGCCTCTGAGGTGGCGCAGAGGTTGGGACAGCAACAAAAAAAAAAAAAAAAAAAAAAAAAAAAACAATGCATTTTGACCTCATGGCTAAGAGAATAGAGACAAACAGATTACAGGACAAAACACAATGCATTTTGACCTCTTAGGTCTTCTTCACCTCTCTGAAAATATCCTCTGTTTTGTAAGCGGTGTAAATATAAAACGAGGAATATTCCGGACTTCCCATGATGAGTGTACTCAACAGCCATGGCAGCGAAGACTACACGTCCTTGCCATCGAGTTATCTCGTCAAGTTAGGCACCGAACGGGTTAAAGCAGGAACCCACTGTGAAAATGATGAACAAAATAGTCCTTGCATTCTGTTGGACATGTGTTTAAAACAGGAAAGCACTGTGAAAATGATGAACAAAATAGTCCTTGCATTTGTTGGACATGTGTTAAAACAGGAAACCACTGTGAAAATGATGAACAAAATAGTCCTTGCATTCTGTTAGACATGTGTTAAACCAGGAAGCCACTGTGAAAATGATGAACAAAATAGTCCTTGCATTCTATTGGACATGTGTTAAAGCAGGAAGCCACTGTGAAAATGAACAGAATGGTCTGCCCTTGCATTCTGTTGGACATGTGTTAAACCAGGAAGTCACTGTGAAAATGATGAAAAAATAGTCCTTGCATTCTATTGGACATGTGTTAAAACAGGAAGCCACTGTGAAAATGAAGAACAGAATGGTCTGTCCTGGCATTCTATTTGATGTGTGTTAAATCAGGAAGCCACAGTGGAGATGACAAATAGAATGGTCAGTTCATGTGTTCTGTTCGACATGTGTTAAATTAGGAGGCCACAGTGAAAATTGTGAATGAAGTGGTCACTCTGTTCAACATGTGTTAAATCAGAAAGCCACAGTGGAGATGACAATGAATGGTCAGTTCATGCGTTCTGTTCAACATGTGTTAAATCAGAAAGCCACAGTGAAAATTGTGAATGAACTGGTCACTCTGTTCAACATGTGTTAAATCAGGAGGCCACAGTGAAAATTGTGAATGAACTGGTCACTCTGTTCAACATGTGTTAAATCAGAAGGCCACAGTGAAAATTGTGAATGAACTGGTCACTCTGTTCAACATGTGTTAAATCAGGAGGCCACAGTGAAAATTGTGAATGAATGGTCACTCTGTTCAACATGTGTTAAATCAGGAGGCCACAGTGAAAATTGTGAATGAAGTGGTCACTCTGTTCAACATGTGTTAAATCAGGAGGCCACAGTGAAAATTGTGAATGAAGTGGTCACTCTGTTCAACATGTGTTAAATCAGAAAGCCGCTGTGAAAATGAAAACAGATGAAACTCAGCATTATGTACCTGAGCTAGGTTCTGTAACTTTCCGGACATACCAGGTCGATACTTTGCCTTTCAGTTTCAAACCAGAGCAGTCATATTATAACCCAGCCCTTTACGTTTGTGGTTAATAACCGTCTGGACTGCGGCCATTTGAGTGGAGCAGCTGGTACCTACGACCTGGAGCATGTTCAGGGTCGGTGTCTGCACAGCGAGATCGACACATTGATCACCCAGTCTGCGTGCACATCAGTGCCGCTCACACCTGACATTGATTGACAGCTCACACCTGACATTGATTGACAGCTCACACATGACATTGATTGGCAGCTCACACATGACATTGACAGCTCACACCTGACACTGATTGACAGCTCATACTGACATTGATTGACAGCTCACACCTGACATTGATTGACAGCTCACACTGACATTGATTGACAGCTCAGCGTGCTCAAGTCTAGTCACATGACATGGTCTGGTGTATTAGACATACAGTTGCCAGCTGCAGGTTTAGTGTGCAGGGAAATAAAGGCTTCTCATGGTGCAGAGCACAGTAGATGGTGCAGAGCACAGAAGATGGTGATGAAACAGGTCTAGTGTGGAGGGAAATAAAGGCTTCTCATGGTGCAGAGCACAGTTGATGGTGATGAAACAAGTCTAGTGTGCAGGGAAATAAAGGCTTCTCCTGGTGCAGAGCACAGTAGATGGTGATGAAACAGGTCTAGTGTGCAGGGAAATTAAGGCTTCTCCTGGTGCAGAGCACAGTAGATGGTGATGAAACAGGTCTAGTGTGCAGGGAAATAAAGGCTCCACATGGTACAGAGCACAGTAGATGGTGATGAAACAGGTCTAGTGTGCAGGGAAATAAAGGCTTCTCCTGGTGCAGAGCACAGTAGATGGTGATGAAACAGGTCTAGTGTGCAGGGAAATAAAGGCTTCTCCTGGTGCAGAGCACAGTAGATGGTAATTAAACAGGTCTAGTGTGCAGGGAAATAAAGGTTTCTCATGTTGCAGAGCACAGTAGATGTTGCAGAGCACAGTAGATGGTGCAGAGCACAGTAGATGGTGATGAAACAGGTCTAGTGTGCGGGGAAATAAAGGCTTCTCCTGGTGCAGAGCACAGTAGATGGTGATGAAACAGGTCTAGTGTGCAGGGAAATAAAGGCTTCTCATGGTGCAGAGCACAGTAGATGGTGATGAAACAGGTCTAGTGTGCTGGGAAATAAAGGCTTCTCATGGTGCAGAGCACAGTAGATGGAGATGAAACAGGTCTAGTGTGCAGGGAAATAAAGGCTTCTCCTGGTGCAGAGCACAGTAGATGGTGATGAAACAGGTAGTGTGCAGGGAAATAAAGGCTTCTCCTGGTGCAGAGCACAGTAGATGATCATGAAACAGGTCTAGTGTGCAGGGAAATAAAGGCTTCACATGGTACAGAGCACAGTAGATGGTGATGAAACAGGTCTAGTGTGCAGGGAAATAAAGGCTTCTCCTGGTGCAGA
Organism: Conus ventricosus; assembly: GCA_018398815.1. Lineage (NCBI taxonomy): Eukaryota > Metazoa > Mollusca > Gastropoda > Neogastropoda > Conidae > Conus > Conus ventricosus. Next base: position 38,016 of record JAFLJL010015822.1, on the reverse strand, counting down.
GCACAGTAGATGATCATGAAACAGGTCTAGTGTGCAGGGAAATAAAGGCTTCTCATGGTGCAGAGCACCGAGATGGTGCAGAGCACAGTAGATGGTGATGAAACAGGTTTCTTCCTGAAAGTGAAAGGATGCACACGATATACACAACACACACTCTGTCAAAACACACTTACACACACACACACAACACACTCGCGCATGCATGCACACATACACGCAGACACACACAGAGACACCCACACACACACACGTACACACACACACATACATGCACACACTTGCATGCGTGAAAACACTTGCGTGTGTTGCACACGCACACATACATGCACGTAACGCACGCACGCACACACGCACACACACACACACACACACCACACACCACACACACACACACACACACACACACACACACACACACACACACACATACACACACCATACATACACACACAACACACACACACACACTCTCTCTCACACACACACACACAACACACACACACACTCCCTCTCTCTCTCTCTCTCTCTCACACACACACACACACACACACACACACACACACACACACACCCCACACACACACACAGACACACACACACACACACACACACACACACACACACACACACACACACACAACACACACACATCACACACACACACTCCCTCTCTCTCTCTCTCTCACCACACACACACACACACACACACACACACACACACGCACACACCGACATGTGCACACATACATGCATATGGGCATAGACATGTACCACAGACACTACCAAAAATCCTGCCGCAGAAAAACAAACAGTGACACTGACAGAACCAAAAATCCTTGTCCATGAAATGAATGAAGGGAAAAATAAAGATAAACGATATGGCACAGACAGTACCCAAAATCTTATGTTCAGGAAATCAGTGGAGGGAAAAAGAAAACCAAACAGTATGACAGACATTTCTCAGAATCCTTGTGTCATGACGTCAGTGAAGGGATGAACAAACAGTGTGACAGACAGTTTCTGAGAATCCTTGTGTCAATGACGTCAGTGAGGGATGAACAAACAGTGTGACAATGACATGGACATTTTCTGAGAATCCTTGTGTCAATGACGTCAGTGAAGGGATGAACAAACAGTGTGACATGGACAGTTCTGAGAATCCTTGTGTCATTGATGTCAGTGAAGGGATGAACAAAAAGTGTGACAATGACATGGACAGTTCTGAGAATCCTTGTGTCAATGACGTCATGAAGGGATGAACAAACAGTGTGACAGACAGTTCTGAGAATCCTGTGTCAATGACGTCAGTGAAGGGATGAACAAACAGTGTGACAGACAGTTCTGAGAATCCTTGTGTCAATGATGTCAGTGAAGGGATGAACAAACAGTGTGACAATGACATGGACAGTTTCTGAGAATCCTTGTGTCAATGACGTCAGTGAAGGGATGAACAAACAGTGTGACAATGACATGGACAGTTCTGAGAATCCTTGTGTCAATGACGTCAGTGAAGGGATGAACAAACAGAGTGACAATGACAGGACAGTTCTGAGAATCCTTGTTCAATGACGGCAGTGAAGGGATGAACAAACAGTGTGACATGGACAGTTCTGAGAATCCTTGTGTCAATGACGTCAGTGAAAGGATGAACAAACAGTGGTGACAATGACATTTTCTGAGATTCCTTGTGTCCAATGACGTCAGTGAAGGGATGAACAAACAGTGTGACATGGACAGTTCTGAGAATCCTTGTGTCAATGACGTCAGTGAAGGGATGAACAAACAGTGTGACATGGACAGTTCTGAGAATCCTTGTGTCAATGACGTCAGTGAAGGATGAACAAACAGTGTGACATGGACAGTTCTGAGAATCCTTGTGTCAATGACGTCAGTGAAGGATGAACAAACAGTGTGACAGTTCTGAGAATCCTTGTGTCAATGACTCAGTGAAGGGATGAACAAACAGTGTGACAATGACATGGACAGTTCTGAGAATCCTTGTGTCAATGACGTCAGTGAAGGGATGAACAAACAGTGTGACAGACAGCTCTGAGAATCCTTGTGTCAATGAAGTCAGTGAAGGGATGAACAAACAGTGTTACAATGACATGGACATTTCTGAGAATCCTTGTGGCAATGACGTCAGTGAAGGGATGAACAAACAGTGTGACATGGACAGTTCTGAGAATCCTTGTGTCAGAGACTCAGTGAAGGGATGAACATGTGACATGGACAGTTCTGAGAATCCTTGTGTCAATGACATCAGTGAAGGGATGAACAAACAGTGTGACATGGACAGTTCTGAAATCCTTGTGTCAATGACGTCAGTGAAGGGATGAACAGTGTGACATGGACAGTTCTGAGAATCCTTGTGTCAATGACATCAGTGAAGGATGAACAAACAGTGTGACATGGACAGTTCTGAGAATCCTTGTGTCAATGACGTCAGTGAAGGGATGAACAAACAGTGTGACAATGACATGGACAGTTCTGAGAATCCTTGTGTCAATGACGTCAGTGAATGGATGAAAAAACAGTGTGACATGGACAGTTCTGAGAATCCTTGTGTCAGTGAAGGGATGAACAGTGTGACAATGACATTTCTGAGAATCCTGTGTCAATAAACGTCAGTGAAGGGATGAACATGTGGCAATGACATTTTGAGATTCCTTGTGTCAATGACGTCAGTGAAGGGATGAACAAACAGTGTGACATGGACAGTTCTGAGAATCCTTGTGTCAATGACGTCAGTGAAGGATGAACAACAGTGTGACATGGACAGTTCTGAGAATCCTTGTGTCAATGACGTCAGTGAAGGGATGAACAAACAGTGTGACAGACAGTTCTGAGAATCCTTGTGTCAATGACGTCAGTGAAGGTATGAACAAACAGTGTGACAATGACAGTTCTGAGAATCCTGTGTCAATGACGTCAGTGAAGGGATGAACAAACAGTGTGACAATGACATGGACTTTCTGAGAATCTTGTGTCAATGAAGTCAGGTGAAGGGATGAACAAACAGTGTGACAGACAGTTCTCAGAATCCTTGTGTCAATGACGTCAATGAAGGGATGAACAAACAGTGTGACAATGACATGGACAGTTCTGAGAATCTTGTGTCAATGACGTCAGTGAAGGGATGACAAACAGTGTGACAATGAAATGGACAGTTGTGAGATTCCTTGTGTCAATGACGTCAGTGAAGGGATGAACAAACAGAGTGACAATGACATGGACAGTTCTGAGAACCCTTGTGTCAATGACTCAGTGAAGTGATGAACAAACAGTGTGACAATGACAGATTCTGAGAATCCTTCTGTCAGTGACGTCAGTGAAGGGATGAACAAACAGTGTGACAGGACATTCTGAGAATCCTTGTGTCATTGATGTCAGTGAAGGGATGAACAAACAGTGTGACAATGACATGGACAGTTCTGAGAATCCTTGTGTCATTGATGTTCAGTGAAGGGATGAACAAACAGTGTGACAATGACATGGACAGTTCTGAGAATCCTTGTGTCAGACTCAATGAAGGGATGAACAAACATGTGATACAGATAGATCTTGTGTCCATGAAATCGAAGAAGGGAAAACACAAACGAATAGTGTGATGATACAAAAAAAATTCTCTGTTCACCAAATGAATGAAGGGAATAAAACCAAACTGTGTCACAATAGATAGTGCCAGAAATCTGTATGTCCATGAAATGAATGAAGGGGAATAAACCAAACAGTATGACATAGATAGTTCCAGAAATCATATGTCCATGAAGTGAAAGGGAAAATAAAACCAAACAGTATGACATAGGTAGTGCCAGAAATCTGATGTCCATGAAGTCATTGAAGGGAAGCAGAATGCCAAACAGTATGACATAGAAGTGCCAGAAATCTGTATGTCCATGAAGTGAATGAAGGGAATAAAACCAAACAGTATGACATGATAGTCCAGAAATCTGTTTGTCCATGAAGTGAATGAAGGGAAGCAGAATGCCAAACAGTATACATAGATAGTGCCAGAAATCTGTTTGTCCATGAAGTGAATGAAGGGGAATAACACCAAACAGTATGACATAGATAGTGCCAGAAATCTGTATGTACATGACGTGAATGAAGGGAATAAAGCCATGCAGTATGACACAGAAGTGCCAGAAATCTGTATGTCCATGAAGTGAATGAAGGGGAATAAAACCGAACAGTATGACATAGATAGTGCCAGAAATCTGTATGTCCATGAGTGAAAGGGGAATAAACCAAACAGTATGACATAGGTAGTGCCAGAAATCTGTTTGTCCATGAAGGGAATGAAGGGGAATAAAACCAAACGTATGACATAGGTAGTGCCAGAAATCTGTATGTCCATGAAAGTGAAAGGGGAATAAACCAAACAGTATGACATAGATAGTGCCAAAATCTGTATGTCCATGTAGTGAAAGGGGAATAAAACCAAACAGTATGACATAGGTAGTGCCAGAAATCTGTATCTCCATGAAGTGAATGAAGGGGAATAAGACCAACAGTATGAACATAGGTATGCCAGAAATCTGTATGTCCATGAAGTGAATGAAGGGAATAAAACCAAACAGTATGACATAGATATGCTAGAAATCTGTATGTCCATGAAGTGATGAAGGGAATAAACCCAAACAGTATGACATAGATAGTACCAGAAATCTGTATGTCATGAAGTGATGAAGGAAAGCAGAATGCCAAACAGTATGACATAGAGAGTGCCAGAATCTGTATGTCCATGAAGTGAATGAAGGGGAAAAACCAAATAGTATGACCATAGGTATGTCAGAATGCATGTCCAGAAAGTGAATGAAGGGGAATAAAGCCAACAGTATGACATAGGATGTGCCAGAAATCTGATGTCCATGAAGTCAATGAAGGGAATAAAACAAACAGTTACGTAGAGTGCACAATCTGTAACAATAAAGGGAATGAAGGGAAGAGAATCCAAAATTGACATATAGCCAGAAATCTGTATGTCCATGAAGTGAAATGAAGGGAATAAAACCATAACAGTATGACATAGGTAGTGCCAGAAACTGTATGTCCAAATGGCATTGAAGGGATGAGAATGCCACAGCAGCCATAGTAGTGCCAGAACTGTATGTCAATGAAGTGAAGGGGAATAACCAAGTAGACATAGATATGCCAAAAATCTGTATTCCAGAGAAGGAAAAAACCAAGTATGACATAGATAGGGCGAAAATCTGTATGTCCATAAGTGAATGAAGGGAATAAAACCAAAGATGACAGAGATAGTGACAAAATTTGTCCATGAAGTGAATGAAGGGAATAAAACCAAACAGTTGACATAGATACCAGAAATCTGATGTCCTGAAGTGAAGAAGGGAATAAACCAAACAGTTTGACAAGAATGCCAGAAACATTTATGTGAATGAAGGGGAATAAACCAAAACAGTATGAAATAATGTTGCCAGAAATCTAGCCCCAAGAAGTAATAAAGGGGAAAAACCCAACAGTTTACATGAGGAAAATTTTTCCCAGAATTTGTGGAATGAAAAGTAAGGTTTAAACCAAAATTGAATGCATTGAGAACTTAGGGTAAACCCAAAAAGGGGATAAAAGGGGAATTTGGCCATTCTGAGCCATGAAGTAAAGGGAAAAACAAAACAGTGTACAATGGCATTCTGGAATCCATTGTCTGAGAAAGGAAAAAAACAGTTGACATGGAAGTCAAAATTTGTGTCAATGAATAATGAAGGGAAAAACCCAAACAGTTGCATGGAATTTCGAAACCCTTGTGTCATGAGGAATGAAGGGATAACAAACAGTTGACAAGGGCCGGGAAATTCTGAGTCCTTGAGTAATGAGGAATAAACAAACATTGACATGGACATTTCGAGAACCCTTTGGTTTTATGAAGGGGATAACCAGTATGACAAGGAATCCAAAAATTTCCTTGCCCAATGAGGATGAAGGGATGAAGGGCAAACATTGTAGATTCCGAAACTGAATTCAGTGAAGGGAAAAAACGAAACATGACATGAGAATCCGTTCTGAGTCCATGAGGGATTGAAAAACAGGGGACAGATGGTTACTAGAATTGTGAAAAATCGTAGTAAGGAATGAAAAAAGGGGTAAACAAACAGTTGAGAATTGGATGGTCCGGGAATTGACCAGTGTAAAGGGGGTAAAAAATATGACATAGAAGTGAAAGAAACAGTGTGAAATGAAAGGAATAAACTTTTAATGAAGTCAGTAAGATGCCAAAGTGAAGAAGATAAACCCTGTAGACAAGATTCAAGAACGGATGCCAGTGTGAATGAAGGGACATTCCGATACCTTGGGTTAATGACGCAGAAAGAACCATAGGGGAAATGAAAGGAATAAAACCTTGGTAATGACTAAAAGGGGTGAAAAAAGAGTCAATGAAGGGAATTTTAAACCCGTTAATGAAGTCAAAAATTAAAAACCATGAAACAAGAATTCAACCTTATGCATGAGTCAGTAAGGGATGCCAAAAGTGAATGGAAGATAAACCCATTATGACATGAAGGGAGAAATATGTAAATGAATAAATTTAAAAAAAATTTCATTATGCATAAGGGATGCCAAAATGTCCATAAAGGGAAAAAGGGGGAAACCGGTAGACAATAGAAGGAAAAACGTTGTCAGATGAATGGATGAAAGAAAAGGGAAAACCCAAAAGAATGGATGAAAAAAATTCTTGTTCACCAAATGAAAGGGGGAATAAAACAAACGTAAAATAGTAGTGCCAGAATCTGTTTTCCATGAATGAATAAAGGGGGAAAAACCAAACAGATGACTAAATTTCCAGAAATCTTATGTCCATGAAAAAAAGGGGGAAAAAACCAACAGTTGACATAGTAGTGCCAGAAATCTGTATGTCCATGAAGTCATTGAAGGGAAAAACCAAACAGTATGACATAGATAGTGCCAGAAATTGTATGTCCATGAATGAATAAAGGGGGAATAAAACACCTATGACATAGATAGTGCCAAAAATCTGTTTGTCTAAGTGAAGAAGGGAACAAAATTTCCAAAACAGTATGACATAATATGCCAGAAATCTGTATCTCCATGAAGTGAATGAAGGGGAATAAGACCCAACAGTATGACATAGGTAGTGCCAGAAATCTGGATGTACCAAAGTGAATGAAGGGAATAACCAAACAGTATGAATAGATAACTAAACTGTATGCATGAATGAAGAAGGGAATAAACAAGTATGAATAGAAACCAGAAATCTGTTGTCCATGAAGTGAATGAGAAGAATGCAAGGATAACATAAGAGAAGGCCAGAATCTGTTTCCATGAAGTGAATGAAGGGAAAAACCAATATGACATAGTAGTGCCAAACTATGTCCATGAAGAGAATGAAGGGAAAAAGCCAAAAGTATGACATAGGTAGTGCCAGAAATCTGTATGTCCATGAAGTCAATGAAGGGAATAAAACCAAACAGTAGCGTAGGAATTGCCCATTTATGCATGAATGAAGGGAAAGAACCAAACAGTATACATAGGATAGAATAGTGCCAGATCTACCATGATAATGAAGGAATAAACCAAAGTAGGACATAGATAGTGCGAAATTGTGTCCATGAAGTATGAAGGGAAGCAGAATGCACAGCTGCCATATATGCCGAATGTATGTCAATGAAGGAAAAAGGGAATAAAACCAAACGTATGACCATAGATAGTGAAAAATCGAGTCCATGAAGTAAGGAATAAAACCAAACAGATACTAGATAGTCCAGAAATTGTAGCAATAAAGGAATAAGGAAAAAACCAACGATAACATAGATGTCCAGAATTTGCAGAAGTGAAGAGGAATAAACCAAACATAGATAGTGCCAGAAATCTGTATGTCCATGAAGTGAATGAAGGGGAAATACAAACCAACAGTTATGACATAAAGTGCCAAATGTATGTCCATGAAGTGAATGAAAAAAACCAAACATAAATAGTGCCAGAAATCTGTATGTCCATGAAGTGAATGAAGGAAAAAAACAGACGTATGACATAGTATGTCCAGAAAGTTGATATGAAGTGAATGAAGGGGAATAAAGCCAAACAGTATGACATAGATAGTGCCAAAAGTGCAAAGTGAAAAAGGGGAATAAAACACCAGAATTATGACATAGAAGTGCAAAATGGAAATCCATACAGTAAAGGAAGTAAAACAAACAGTGACATAGAAGTGCCGAAGGATTACCAAACAGTATGAAAGGGAAAAAACAACGTAGAATGATAGTGCAGAAATAAAATGTCCATGAATGAGAAGGGGATAAAACAAGAGAATAAAAGTGCCAAACTAGGGACATAGATGTGCCAATAATCTAATGCCATGAAGTATGAAGGGAAGCAAAGCAACATGTACATAGGTAGTGCCAGAAATCGTAGTCCAAATGAATGAAGGGGAACAAAAATCTGTATGTCATAGATAGTGAAAATCTGAGGCATGAAGAATGAAGAGAATAGAGCCAAAATTTACATGAAGTGAAAAGTGTATGCATAATGAAGGAAAGATAGGCCAGAACAGTATGCATAGTAATGAAGGGGAAATATCCAAACGTGATGAATGGGAAAGGGGCAAAACTAATATGACATAGTAGTGCAAAAATTGTCAACATTTAATAGATAGTGCAGAAAACTGATCCAGATGTAATGAGAGTGCCAAAATTAGTACAAAGATAATGAAGGGAAAAAACTAACAGAATGAATGATGGGCCATAAACAAATCTGTATGTCATGATAGTGCCAGAAGTAGAATGCCAAACAGATGAAAGAATAAACCAAACATCTGTAATCAGTCCAATATCTGTATGCCATGAATAGAGAATTACCAACTATGTAATAGTTCCAGAAATTATGTCCATGAATATGGGAAGCAGAATCCAACGTATGCCATGATAGTGAATGTAGTGCAATAATGAAAAGTGAATAAAACAAAATACTGACCATGAAGTAGAAATGTAGAATAAGCAAAATAAGGGAATAGATAGTGCCAGAAAGTATGACATGAAGTGCAATAAGGAGCAAATGCCAAAACAGAAGACATAGGCAGGCAGAAATCTGTATATCCATGATGTCATGAAGGAAGAGAATGAACGATGACAAAATATAGAAATTGTATGCCATCTGAGTCCATTGAAGGGAATGAAGGAACAAACACAGTATACTGGTATCCAAATCGTATTCCATGAATAATGAGGACCAACAAAATGAATGGGAATAGAAGCCAAAACTGTATGCCATGAAGTGCAAGAATGGTATATCCAAAGTGATGAAAGGTGGAAAAATCACAGTATGACATAGAAAGTGCAAAAACAACAGTCCCATAGGTATTCAGGAATCAGATGCCAAGAAGTGACAAAGGAAGCCAGAAACTAATGTCATGAAGTGATAGGGAAATAAACCAGCAGTATGATAGAAGCAGAAAAACGTGTACATAGTAGAGTGAAAAATCTAAAGTAAGTATGAAGGGGATAGTGCCAGAATTGATAGTCCAGAAAGTGATGAAGGAAGTAACAAGGAAAAAAAGCTAGTCCGAGACTGATAGTGTCCAGAAGTGAATGAAGGGAAGAACGAAAGATGACATAAAGTGCCAGAAATCTGTATGTCCATGAAGTCATAGAAGAGAATGCAAAGGTATAGAACAAATAGTGCAGAAATCTAGTGCCATGAAGTGAATGAAGGAAGGGAAAAAACAAACAGTATACATAGATAGTCCAGAAATTGTATGTCCATGAAGTGAATGAAGGGGAATAAAACCAAACAATGACATAATGCCAGAAATCTGTATGTCCATGAAGTGAAGGGGAAAAACCAAACAGTATGACATAATAGTGCCAAAAATCTGTATGTCATGAAGTTGAATAGGGAATAAGAAAATCTGACTGATAGTCCAGTAATCTAGTTATTACCCTATGAAGGGATGACAAACATTTGACATAGATCATGAGGAAATGTAGCAATCCAAGAAGAATGACAAGTAGCTAGAATCTGTATGACATAATAATGATGGAATCTGCCAAACAGTAGTGAATGAAGTGCCAAAATCAAACGTCACATAAGATAGGCAAGAAATCTAATTCATGTAAAAGGGGAATGCAAAACCAACGTATGACATGATATCAAAATGAATGCCAATATGAAGGGAATAAATGCCAAAAGTAGACATAGATAGTGCCAGAATCAAATGCAATGAAGAATAAGGAAGTGCCAAAAATTTAAGACATGAGTCATTATTGGTAAGTCGATTCAATTCAGGACAAGAGATTTGCCAGTAAATGCAGATGTTCTCATAAGGGAATAAACCAAACAGTATGACAAGAAGAATGAAATCTTGCAAAAAGAAGAGAACCAAACATTTCTAAAATGTAGTCCAGAAATCTGTAGTCGATGAAGGAATAAAGAAGAAAAAGACCAGGAATCTGTATGTCCAAAAGAATGAAGGGAACGAATGAAACGTAACAAATAGTGCCGAAATCTGATATTCCAGAAGTCAAATTAAGGGAAGTGAATGAGAAAAATTATAAATGAGAAGGAATCAGAATCGTTCATGAAGTAGAATGAATCCAAAACATATGTAATCAATTAGTGAAAGAATCTGTATGAGTATGAATAAGGAAGCAAATGCCAAAGTATGCATGAAGTCCAGAAATCTGTATGTCCGTGAAGAATGAAGGAAAAAAACAAACATATGAAAATGTAGTGCCAGAAATCTGTATGCTGAAGGAATGAAGGGAAGAAACAAAAGTAGACATTGATAGTGCCAGAAATTAGTATAATGAAAAAAGAAAAGAATGCCAAACAGATGACATAGAAGTGCCAGAAATCTTTTGTCCATGAAGAATGAAGGTATAAAATCCAAACTGGAGGTGAATGAAAACAATAGTGCCAAAAATCTGTCCATGAAGTGAATGAATGGAAGCAGAATGCCAAACAGTAGAATAGATAGTGCCAGAAATCTGTATGTCCATGAAGTGAAGAAGGGAATAAACCAAACAGTATGACATTGATAGTGCCAGAAATCTGTATGTCCATGAGTGAATGAGGGGAAATAAACCAAACATATGACATGATATGCCAGAAATCTGATGTCCAGAAGTGAAAAAGGGAATAAAACCAAACATACATGATAGTGCCAGAAATCGGTTTGTCCATGAAGTGAAGAAGGGAAAAAATGCCAACAGTATGACATAGATAGTCCAGAAATCTGTATTCCTGAGTAATAAGGGAATTAAAGCCAAACATGAGACATGATAGTCGAAATAGTATGCCATGAAGTGAATGAAGGGGAATAAAACCAAACAGTATGAATAGATAGTGCCAGAAATCTGTATGTCCATAGGTAATGAAGGGAATAAATGCAAAATAGAAATGATGTGCCAGAATCTGTATGTCCAGAAGTAAATGAAGGGAATAACCAAACAGTAGACATAGAAGTGCCAGAACGTATGTCCATGAAGTGATAAAGGAAGCAGAATGCTAACAGTATGAAATGATAGTGCCAAAACTGTATGCATGAAGTGATGAAGGGGAATTACCAAAGTATAAAGGAAGTGCAAGACAAACTGTATGCCATGAGTGAATAAAGGAATATGAACGTATAAAAGTAGCCAAAATCTGTATGTCCAAAGTGAAGAGAAGCAGAATGCCAAACAGTATACAAGAACAGAAATCTGTATTTCCATGAAGTGAATGAAGGGGAAATAAAACCAAACAGTATGACATAGATGTGCCAGAAATCTGTAGTCCATGAAGTGAATAAAGGGGGAAATAAAACCAAACAGTATGACATAGATATGCCAAAATCTGTATGTCCATGAAGTGAAAGGGAATAAAGCCAAACAGTATGACATAGATAGTGCCAGAATTGTATGTCCATGAAGTGAATGAAGGGGAAAAAACCAAACAGTAGGACATGATAGTGCCAAAATCTTATGTCCATTAAGTGAATGAAGGAACAGAATACCAACAGATGACATAGAAAGTGCCAAAATCTGTAGTCCATGAAGTGAAAGGGAATAAAACCAAACGTATGACAAAGAAGTGCCAAAATCTGTATGTCCATGTAGGAAAGGGGAATAAAACCAAACAGTATGACATAGATAGTGCCAGAAATTTGTATCTCCATGAAGTGAATGAAGGGGAATAAACGAAACAGTATGACATAGGTAGTGCCAAAATCTGTATGTCCATAAAGTGAATAAAGGGGGAAGCAGAATGCCAAACAGTATTACATAAAATAGTGCCAGAAATCTGTATGCCCTCTTCATTCACTTCATGGACATAGAGTTTTCTGCCTCTATCTATGTCATACTGTTTGGTTTATTCCCTTCATTCACTTCATGGAATACAGATTTCTGTATGTCCATGAAGTGAATGAAGGGAAATAATGCCAAACAGAAATGACATAGATGTGCTAGAAATTGTATGCCATGAAGTAAAATGAGTGGGAAAAGCCAAACAGTATGACATAGATAGTGCCAGAAATCTGTATGTCCATGAAGTGAATGAAGGGAAGCAGAATGCCAAACAGTAAGACATAGGTAGTGCCAGAAATCTGTTACCCATGAAGTCATTGAAGGGAAGCAGAATGCCACACAGTATGACATAAGTAGTGCCAGAAAATCTGTACGTCCATGAAGTCATTGAAGGGAAGCAAAATCCCAAACAGTATGACATAGGTAGTGCCAGAAATCTGTATGTCCATGAAGTCTTTGATGGAAGCAGAATGCCAAACAGTATGACATAGATAGTGCCGAAATCTGTTTGTCCGTGAAGTGAATGAAGGGGAATAAAACCAAACAGTATGACATTGATAGTGCCAGAAAATCTGTATGTCCGTGAAGTGAATGAAGGGGAATAAAACCAAACAGTATGACATTGATAGTGCCAGAAATCTGTATGTCCATGAAGTGAATAAAAGGGGAATAAAACCAAAACAGTTGACATAGATAGTGCCAGAAATCTGTTTGCCCAGAAGTGAATGAAGGGGAAAAAAAACCAAACAGTATGACATAGATAGTGCCAGAAATCGGTTTGTCCATGCAGTGAATGAAGGGAAGCAGAATGCCAAACAGTATGACATAGATAGTGCCTGAAATCTGTATTTCCATGAAGTGAATGAAGGGGAATAAACCAAACAGTATGACTTGATAGTGCCAGAAATCTGTATGTCCATGACGTGAATGAAGGGGAATAAAGCCAAACAGTATGACATTGATAGTGCCAGAAATCTTTTTTGTCCATGAAGTGAATGAAGGGGAATAAAACCAAACAGTATGACATAGATAGTGCCAGAATCGGTTTGTCCATGCAGTGAATGAAGGGAAGCAGAATGCCAAACAGTATGACATAGATAGTGCCAGAAATCTGTATGTCCATGAAGTGAATGAAGGGGAATAAAGCCAAACAGTATGACATTGATAGTGCCAGAAATCAGTATGTCCATGACGTGAATGAAGGGGAATAAAACCAAACAGTATGACATAGATAGTGCCAGAAATCTGTATGTCCATGACGTGAATGAAGGGAAGCAGAATGCCAAACAGTATGACATAGATAGTGCCAGAAATCTGTATGTCCATGAAGTGAATGAAGGGGAATAAACCAAACAGTATGACATAGGTAGTGCCAGAAATCTGTATGTCCATGAAGTGAATGAAGGGAAGCAGAATGCCAAACAGTATGACATAGATAGTGCCAGAAATCTGTATGTCAATGAAGTGAATGAAGGGGAATAATGCCACACAGTATGACATAGGTAGTGCCAGAAATCTGTATGTCCATGAAGTGAATGAAGGGGAATAATGCCACACAGTATGACATAGGTAGTGCCAGAAATCTGTATGTCCATGAAGTGAATGAAGCGAAGCAGAATGCCAAACAGTATGACATAGTGCCAGAAATCTGTATGTCCATGAAGTGAATGAAGGAAGCAGAATGCCAAACAGTATGACATAGATAGTGCCAGAAATCTGTATGTCCATGAAGTGAATGATGGGGAATAATGCCACACAGTATGACATAGGTAGTGCCAGAAATCTGTATGTCCATGAAGTGAATGGAGGGGAATAATGCCACACAGTATGACATAGGTAGTGCCAGAAATCTGTATGTCCATGAAGTGAATGAAGGGGAATAATGCCACACAGTATGACATAGGTAGTGCCAGAAATCTGTATGTCCATGAAGTGAATGAAGGAAGCAGAATGCCAAACAGTATGACATAGGTAGTGCCAGAAACCTGTATGTCCATGAAGTGAATGAAGGGGAATAATGCCACACAGTATGACATAGGTAGTGCCAGAAATCTGTATGTCCATGAAGTCAATGAAGGGGAATAAACCAAACAGTATGACATAGATAGTGCCAGAAATCTGTATGTCCATGAAGTGAATGAAGGGGAATAATGCCAAACAGTATGACATAGATAGTGCCAGAAATCTGTATGTCCATGAAGTGAATGAAGGGGAATAATGCCACACAGTATGACATAGGTAGTGCCAGAAATCTGTATGTCCATGAAGTGAATGAAGGGGAATAAACCAAACAGTATGACATAGATAGTGCCAGAAATCTGTATGTCCATGAAGTGAATGAAGGGGAATAATGCCACACAGTATGACATAGGTAGTGCCAGAAATCTGTCTGTCCATGAAGTGAATGAAGGGGAATAATGCCACACAGTATGACATAGGTAGTGCCAGAAATCTGTTTGTCCATGAAGTCATTGAAGGGAAGCAGAAAAGCAAACAGTGTATTCAGATAGAAACAGAAAATTCTTGTGTGCATGAAATCAGTGAATGAGGGAAAAAAACAAACTAATAGTGTTGCACACGTTAGTACCAAAGTGAAAAAGAAAACCAAACAGTATGGGGCATATAGATAATACCAAAAATCTTCTTCTTTTTTTTTTTTTTTTTTTTTTTTTTGCTGTCCCAACCTCTGCGCTACCTCAGAGGCAGTGCACCCACGCCGCTCATTCCGACACCTCGTCCACAGCCACAGCCCGGTCGGCCCCCGCCGCAGCCCCGGCACCAGCAATCCACAGGGAGCAGACAATGTCAAGTCGTCAAGAGGCAACCCACCGAGGAGACACTGCACTGCTGCCGAGTCACTTCGGTGGTGTTCAGTGGCGCCTGTTCTGATCTAACATACGCAGGACACCACCTACTAAGCCCCCTACTGACGACAATAATTGCTTAGTCGCGGAGCCGGCATGAATGAGCTCTCCCTCCGGAGGGCGCCACCACGTCCGTCCAACGACAGCCCCCATGGACTCGCCGATACCGGTGACCCCGACGGAAGCAAACCAAGGCCACAGAAGCAGAGAGGACATCGAAATTGAGGTCACCATGAGAGCATGGCATGATGGGCCACAGAATTTGAGACATTTTTTTAATGCTGATCAATGGGAATGAGGATGATTAAGATGATGCTACGGATTTCCATTTCGGTCTGAGACTACATGACAGGGCTGTACTCTACGCTTCCTTTCATAATATATCCTGGCATCAACCAGGCCCGAGAGATACAGGCACCTGCAGTGTTGGTCAGGAAATTTGAGCAACACTCTCAGAAACGCATCCATTAAGTGGATGAAACTCGACTGTGTGGTGCCAGTCTTCCCAGCTGAGTCCGCATCAAACTCAACTCTGGGTAGGAGCCGGTCGGGGCAGAAAAAACCCACATGACTCTGATGGATTCGAACCCACGACCTCCCAGCCGGGAGTCCGCGACGCTAACCACTTCGCCACGGCGGCTGGTAATGCCAAAAATCTTTGTCAGTGAAATCAGTGAAAGAAAAAAAAAGAAATCAAACAGTATGACATATAGATAATACCCCCAGATC
>JAFLJL010015822.1:0-21160 GCA_018398815.1 Conus ventricosus | reverse complement strand
ATCGGTTTGGTTTTTTTTCCCCTTCATGACTTCATGGCAACCATTTCTGGCACTACCTAGTCATACTGTTTGGGCTTTATTCCCCTTTATTCACTCAGGCATGCAATTCTGGCACTAACCTATGTCATACTATTGGTTTATTCCCCTTCATTCACTTCATGGACATACAGATTTCTGGCACTCTCTATGTCATACTGTTTGGCATTCTGCTTTCCTTCATTCACTTCATGGACATACAGATTTCTGGTACTATCTATGTCATACTGTTTGGTTTTATTCCCTTCATTCACTTCATGGACATACAGATTCTAGCACTATCTATGTCATACTGTTTGGTTTTATTTTCCCCCTTTATTCACTTCATGGACATACAGATTTCTGGCACTACCTATGTCATACTGTTGGTTCTTATTCCCCTTCATTCACTTCATGGAGATACGATTTCTGGCACTACCTATGTCATACTGTTTGGTTTATTCCCCTTTCACTACATGGACATACAGATTTCTGGCACTATCTATGTCATACTGTTTGGTTTATTCCCCTTTCACTACATGGACATACAGATTTCTGGCACTACCTATGTCATACTGTTTGTTTTATTCCCCTTCATTCCCTTCATGGACAAACAATTTCTGGCACTACCTATGTCATACTGTTTGGTTTATTCCCCTTTCACTACATGGACATACAGATTTCTGGCACTATCTATGTCATACTGTTCGGTTTTATTCCCCTTCATTCACTTCATGGACATACAGATTTCTGGCACTATCTGTGTCATACTGCATGGCTTTATTCCCTTCATTCACGTCATGTACATACAGAAATTTTTGCACTATCTATGTCATACTGTTTGGTGTTATTCCCCTTCATTCACTTCATGGACAAACAGATTTCTGGCACTATCTATGTCATACGTTTGCATTCTGCTTCCCTTCATTCACTTCATGGACAAACAGATTTCTGGCACTATCTATGTCATACTGTTTGTTTTATTCCCCTTCATTCACTTCATGGACATACAGATTTCTGGCACTATCTATGTCATACTGTTGGCATTCTGCTTCCCTTCAATGACTTCATGGACATACAGATTCTGGCACTACCTATGTCATACTGTTTGGTTTTATTCCCCTTTCACTTCAGGACATATAGATTTCTGGAACTATCTATGTCATACTGTTTGGTTTATTCCCCTTCATTCATTTCATGGACATACAGATTTCTGGCACTATCTATGTGACACAGTTTGGTTTTATTCCCCTTCATTCATTTGGTGAACAGAAGAATTTTTTTTGTATCATCACACTATTCGTTTGTGTTTTCCCTTCTTCGATTCATGGACACAAGATCTATCTGTATCACACTGTTTTGTTCATCCCTTCATTGACGTCATTGACACAAGGATTCTCAGAACTGTCCATGTCATTGTCACACTGTTTGTTTATCCCTTCACTGACATCAATGACACAAGGATTCTCAGAACTGTCCATGTCATTGTCACACTGTTTGTTTATCCCTTCACTGACATCAATGACACAAGGATTCTCAGAACTGTCCATGTCACACTGTTGTTCATCCCTTCACTGACGTCACTGACAGAAGGATTCTCAGAACTGTCATTGTCACACTGTTTGTTCATCACTTCACTGACGTCATTGACACAAGGGTTCTCAGAACTGTCCATGTCATTGTCACTCTGTTTGTTCATCCCTTCACTGACGTCATTGACACAAGGAATCTCACAACTGTCCATTTCATTGTCACAACTGTTTGTTCATCCCTTCACTGACGTCATTGACACAAGATTCTCAGAACTGTCCATGTCATTGTCACACTGTTTGTTCATCCCTTCATTGACGTCATGACACAAGGATTCTGAGAACTGTCTGTCACACTGTTTGTTCATCCCTTCACTGACTTCATTGACACAAGGATTCTCAGAAATGTCCATGTCATTGTCACACTGTTTGTTCATCCCTTCACTGACGTCATTGACACAAGGATTCTCAGAACTGTCATTGTCACACTGTTTGTTCATACCTTCACTGACGTCATTGACACAAGGATCTCAGAACTGTCTGTCACACTGTTTTGTTCATCCCTTCACTGACGTCATTGACACAAGGATTCTCAGAACTGTCCATGTCACACTGTTTGTTCATCCCTTCACTGACGTCATTGACACAAGGATTCTCAGAACTGTCCATGTCACAACGTTTGTTCATCCCTTCACTGACGTCATTGACACAAGGAATCTCAGAAATGTCATTGCCACACTGTCATCCCTTCACTGACGTCATTGACACAAGGATTCACAGAAATGTCATGTCACACTGTTCATCCCTTCACTGACACAAGGATTCTCAGAACTGTCCATGTCACACTGTTTGTTCATCCATTCACTGACGTCATTGACACAAGGATTCTCAGAACTGTCCATGTCATTGTCACACTGTTTGTTCATCCCTTCACTGACGTCATTGACACAAGATTCTCAGAACTGTCCATGTCACACTGTTTGTTCATCCCTTCACTGATGTCATTGACACAAGGATTCTCAGAACTGTCCATGTCACACTGTTCATCCCTTCACTGACGTCATTGACACAAGGATTCTCAGAACTGTCCATGTCACACTGTTTGTTCATCCCTTCACTGATGTCATTGACACAAGGATTCTCAGAACTGTCCATGTCACACTGTTCATCCCTTCACTGACGTCTCTGACACAAGGATTCTCAGAACTGTCCATGTCACACTGTTTGTTCATCCCTTCACTGACGTCATTGCCACAAGGATTCTCAGAAATGTCCATGTCATTGTAACACTGTTTGTTCATCCCTTCACTGACTTCATTGACACAAGGATTCTCAGAGCTGTCTGTCACACTGTTTGTTCATCCCTTCACTGACGTCATTGACACAAGGATTCTCAGAACTGTCCATGTCATTGTCACACTGTTTGTTCATCCCTTCACTGACGTCATTGACACAAGGATTCTCAGAACTGTCACACTGTTTGTTCATCCTTCACTGACGTCATTGACACAGGATTCTCAGAACTGTCCATGTCACAACTGTTTGTTCATCCCTTCACTGACGTCATTGACACAAGGATTCTCAGAACTGTCCATGTCACACTGTTTGTTCATCCCTTCACTGACGTCATTGACACAAGATTCTCAGAACTGTCCATGCACACTGTTTGTTCATCCCTTCACTGACGTCATTGACACAAGGAATCTCAGAACTGTCATGTCACACTGTTTGTTCATCCTTTCACTGACGTCATTGACACAAGATTCTCAGAACTGTCCATGTCACACTGTTTGTTCATCCCTTCACTGCCGCATTGACACAAGGATTCTCAGAACTGTCCATGTCATTGTCACTCTGTTTGTTCATCCCTTCACTGACGTCATTGACACAAGGATTCTCAGAACTGTCCATGTCATTGTCACACTGTTTGTTCATCCCTTCACTGACGTCATTGACACAAGGATTCTCAGAACTGTCCATGTCATTGTCACACTGTTTGTTCATCCCTTCACTGACATCATTGACACAAGGATTCTCAGAACTGTCTGTCACACTGTTTGTTCATCCCTTCACTGACGTCATTGACACAAGGATTCTCAGAACTGTCTGTCACACTGTTTGTTCATCCCTTCACTGACGTCATTGACACAAGGATTCTCAGAACTGTCCATGTCATTGTCCACACTTTTTGTTCATCCCTTCACTGACATCAATGACACAAGGATTCTCAGAACTGTCCCATGTCACACTGTTGTTCATCCCTTCACTGACGTCATTGACACAAGGATTCTCAAACTGTCCATGTCATTGTCCACACTGTTTGTTCATCCCTTCACTGACGTCATTGACACAAGGATTCTCAGAACTGTCTGTCACACTGTTTGTTCATCCCTTCACTGACGTCATTGACACAAGGATTCTGAGAAATGTCTGTCATACTGTTTGGTTTTCTTTTTCCCTCCACTGATTTCCTGAACAAAAGATTTTGGTACTGTCTGTGCCATATCGTTTATCTTTATTTTTCCCTTCATTCATTTCATGGACAAGGATTTTTGGTTCTGTCATGTCACTGTTTGTTTTTTCTGCGGCAGGATTTTTGGTAGTGTCTGTGTACATGTCTATGCCCATATGCATGTATGTGTGCACATGTCGGTGTGTGCGTGTGTGTGTGTGTGTGTGTGTGTGTGTGTGTGTGTGAGAGAAGAGAGAGAGGGAGTGTGTGTGTGTGTTGTGTGTGTGTGTGTGTGTGTGTGTGTGTGTGTGTGTGGTGTGTGTGTGTGTGTGTCTGTGTGTGTGTGGGTGTGTGTGTGTGTGTGTGTGTGTGTGTGTGTGTGTGTGTGTGAGAGAGAGAGAGAGAGAGAGGGAGTGTGGTGTGTGTTGTGTGTGTGTGTGTGAGAGAGAGTGTGTGTGTGTGTGTTGTGTTGTATGTATGGTGTGTGTATGTGTGTGTGTGTGTGTGTGTGTGTGTGTGAGTGTGTGTGTGTGTGTGTGGTGTGTGTGTGTGTGTGTGTGGCGTGTGTGCGTGCGTGCGTACGTGCATGTATGTGTGCGTGTGCACACACACGCAAGTGTTTTCACGCATGCAAGTGTGTGCATGTATGTGTTGTGTGTGTACGTGTGTGTGTGTGGGTGTCTCTGTGTGTGTCTGCGTGTATGGTGCATGCATGCGCGAGTGTGGTTGTGTGTGTGTGAGTAAGTGTGTGTGACAGAGTGTGTGTGTGTTAATCGTGTGCATCCTTCACTTTCAGGAAGAAACCTGTTTCATCACCATCTACTGTGCTCTGCACCATCTCCGGTGCTCTGCACCATGAGAAGCCTTTATTTCCCTGCACACTAGACCTGTTTCATGATCATCTACTGTGCTCTGCACCAGGAAAGCCTTTATTCCCTGCACACTAGACCTGTTTCATCACCATCTACTGTGCTCTGTACCATGTGAAGCCTTTATTTCCCTGCACACTAGACCTGTTTTCATGATCATCTACTGTGCTCGCACCAGGAGAAGCCTTTATTTCCCTGCACACTACCTGTTTCATCACCATCTACTGTGCTCTGCACCAGGAGAAGCCTTTATTTCCCTGCACACTAGACCTGTTTCATCTCCATCTACTGTGCTCTGCACCATGAGAAGCCTTTATTTCCCAGCACACTAGACCTGTTTCATCACCATCTACTGTGCTCTGCACCATGAGAAGCCTTTATTTCCCTGCACACTAGACCTGTTTCATCACCATCTACTGTGCTCTGCACCAGGAGAAGCCTTTATTTCCCCGCACACTAGACCTGTTTCATCACCATCTACTGTGCTCTGCACCATCTACTGTGCTCTGCAACATCTACTGTGCTCTGCAACATGAGAAACCTTTATTTCCCTGCACACTAGACCTGTTTAATTACCATCTACTGTGCTCTGCACCAGGAGAAGCCTTTATTTCCCTGCACACTAGACCTGTTTCATCACCATCTACTGTGCTCTGCACCAGGAGAAGCCTTTATTTCCCTGCACACTAGACCTGTTTCATCACCATCTACTGGCTCTGTACCATGTGGAGCCTTTATTTCCCTGCACACTAGACCTTTTCATCACCATCTACTGTGCTCTGCACCAGAGAAGCCTAATTTCCCTGCACACTAGACCTGTTTCATCACCATCTACTGTGCTCTGCACCAGGAGAAGCCTTTATTTCCCTGCACACTAGACTTGTTTCATCACCATCAACTGTGCTCTGCACCATGAGAAGCCTTTATTTCCCTCCACACTAGACCTGTTTCATCACCATCTTCTGTGCTCTGCACCATCTACTGTGCTCTGCACCATGAGAAGCCTTTATTTCCCTGCACACTAAACCTGCAGCTGGCAACTGTATGTCTAATACACCAGACCATGTCATGTGACTAAGACTGAGCACGCTGAGCTGTCAATCAATGTCAGTGTGAGCTGTCAATCAATGTCAGGTGTGAGCTGTCAATCAATGTCAGTATGAGCTGTCAATCAGTGTCAGGTGTGAGCTGTCAATGTCATGTGTGAGCTGCCAATCAATGTCATGTGTGAGCTGTCAATCAATGTCAGGTGTGAGCTGTCAATCAATGTCAGGTGTGAGCGGCACTGATGTGCACGCAGACTGGGTGATCAATGTGTCGATCTCGCTGTGCAGACACCGACCCTGAACATGCTCCAGGTCGTAGGTACCAGCTGCTCCACTCAAATGGCCGCAGTCCAGACGGTTATTAACCACAACGTAAAGGGCTGGTTATAATATGACTGCTCTGGTTTGAAACTGAAGGCAAAGTATCGACCTGGTATGTCCGGAAAGTTACAGAACCTAGCTCAGGTACATAATGCTGAGTTTCATCTGTTTTCATTTTCACAGCGGCTTTCTGATTTAACACATGTTGAACAGAGTGACCACTTCATTCACCAATTTTCACTGTGGCCTCCTGATTTAACACATTTGAACAGAGTGTACCACTTCATTCACAATTTTCACTGTGGCCTCCTGATTTAACACATGTTGAACAGAGTGACCAGTTCATTCACAATTTTCACTGTGGCCTCCTGATTTAACACATGTTGAACAGAGTGACCAGTTCATTCACAATTTTCACTGTGGCCTTCTGATTTAACACATGTTGAACAGAGTGACCAGTTCATTCACAATTTTCACTGTGGCCTCCTGATTTAACACATGTTGAACAGAGTGACCAGTTTCATTCACAATTCACTGTGGCTTTCCTGATTTAACACATGTTGAACAGAACGCATGAACTGACCATTCTATTTGTCATCTCCACTGTGGCTTTCTGATTTAACACATGGTTGAACAGAGTGACCACTTCATTCACAATTTTCACTGTGGCCTCCTAATTTAACACATGCGAACAGAACACATGAACTGACCATTCTATTTGTCATCTCCACTGTGGCTTCCTGATTTAACACACATCAAATAGAATGCCAGGACAGACCATTCTGTTCTTCAATTTTCACAGTGGCTTCCTGTTTTAAACACATGTCCAATAGAATGCAGGACTATTTTGTTCATCATTTTCACATGTGACTTCCTGGTTTAACACATGTCCAACAGAATGCAAGGCAGACCATTCTGTTCATTTTCACAGTGGCTTCCTGCTTTAACACATGTCCCAATAGAATGCAAGACTATTTGTTCATCATTTTCACAGTGGCTTCCTGGTTTAACACATGTCTAACAGAAGTCAAGGACTATTTTGTTCATCATTTCACAGTGTTTCCTGTTTTAAACACATGTCCAACAGAATGCAAGGACTATTTGTTCATCATTTTCACAGTGCTTTCCTGTTTTAACACATGTCCAACAGAATGCAAGGACTATTTTGTTCACATTTCACAGTGGCTTCCTGCTTTAACCCGTTCGGTGCCTAACTTGACGAGATAACTCGATGGCAAGACGTGTAGTCTTCGCTGCCATGGCTGTTGAGTACACATCATCATGGGAAGTCCGGAATATCCTCGTTTTATATTACAACCGCTTACAAAACAGAGGATATTTTCAGAGAGGTGAAGAAGACCTAAGAGGTCAAAATGCATTGTGTTTTGTCCTGTAATCTGTTTGTTCTCTATTCTCTTAGCCATGAGGTCAAAAATGCTTGTTTTTTTTTTTTTTTTTTTTTTTTGTTGCTGTCCCAACCTCCTGCGCCACTCAGAGGCAGTGCACCCACGCCGCTCATTCCGACACCCCGTCCACAGCCATAGCCCGGCCCGGCCCCGCCGCAGCCCCGGCACCAGCAATCCACAGGGAGCAGCCAATGTCAAGTCGTCAAGAGGCAACCCACCGGAGGAGACACTGCACTGCTGCCGAGTCACTTCGGTGGTGTTCAGTGGCGCCTGTTCTGAACTAACATACGCAGGACACCACCTACTAAGCCCCCTACTGACGACAATAATTGCTTTGTCGCGTAGCCGGCGTGAGTGAGCTCTCCCTCCGGAGGGCGCCACCACGTCCGTCCAACGACAGCCCCCATGGACTCGCCGATACCGGTGACCCCGACGGAACCAAACCAAGGCCACAGACGTGGAGAGCACATCGAAATTGAGGTCACCATGAGAGCAGGGCATGAAGGGCCACAGAACTTGAGACATTTTTTTTTTAATGCTGATCAATGGTAATGAGGATGATTAAGATGATGCTACGGATTTCCATTTCGGTCTGAGACTACATGACAGGGCTGTACTCTGCGCGTCCTTTCATAATATATCCTGGCGTCAACCAGGCCCGAGAGATACAGGCACCTGCAGTGTTGGTCAGGAAATTTGAGCAACACTCTCAGAAACGCATCCATTAAGTGGATGAAACTCGACTGTGTGGTCCCAGTCTTCCCAACTGAGTCCGCAGCAAACTCAACTCTGGGTAGGAGCCGGTCGGGGCAGAAAAAACCCACATGACTCTGATGGGATTCGAACCCACGACCTCCCAGCCGGGAGTCCGCGACGCTAACCACTTCGCCACGGCGGCTGGTAAATGCATTGTGTTTTGTCCTGTAATCTGTCTCTATTCTCTTACCCATGAGGTCAAAATGCATTGCGTTTTGTTCTGTAATCTGTCTCTATTCTCTTACCCATGAGGTCAAAATGCATTGCGTTTTGTCCTGTAATCTGTCTGTCTCTATTCTCTTACCATGAGGTCAAAATGCATTGCGTTTGTCCTGTAATCTGTCTGTCTCTATCTCTTACCCATGAGGTCAAAATGCATTGCGTTTTGTTCTGTAATCTGTCTCTATTCTCTTACCCATGAGGTCAAAATGCATTGCGTTTTGTCCTGTAATCTGTTTGTCTCTATTCTCTTACCCATGAGGTGGAAATGCATTGCGTTTTGTCCTGCAATCTGTTTGTCTCTATTCTCTTGAGGAACTAATACCCTTTCTTTTCAAAATTCTGTGGATAATTAGTGTGATGGGAGGAGGTTGGGGGAGGAGGATTAAACTGCTTTTCTTCTCAATTCCTACCCAGAATCCTTCTTTATTATCTTTTTTGTTTGTTTGTTTGTTTAATTTTTCCCCCTAGCAATTTTTTTTCTTCAAAAAGGCAAATAAGTGAAATAAGTATGAGACTGCTGAACAAAAGAAACAAAAAAGTTCCTTTTAAAAACTCAAGATAATAAAAAAAAAAAATAAATGGAAGCGAAGGAAATCAGGATACAATTTTTTGTCTACAATGAAAATAAAAAACCATGCAAGCAATGTACAGGTTCCATCATTCTGCAGATGATACCACCAGAACAGACCTTTTTCAGACGGATCTCCTGCCGTGCCATGTGACCCCTGAACCCTGACTGAATAGTAACGGCCGCCTTTGACACTTCTGGGTCATTTAAGTCAATGTCCACTTCCTCTTTCCCAGCTCCCTGGGACTCTTCGGCCTGAGCTGGGTGGCCGGCTGTTCAGTGGCAGCCTACATTGCAGCAAGCAACAGTTCCAGACCGATGTTAATGTTTGTTTTGTGTGTATGAACCTGGATGCTCACTAGAACTGGTTGGGAAGAGAGAAGGAGGATGGTCTGGAGAAGGGCTGGAAGGGTGGGGTAGAGATGGGGGCTAGATGGGGGAAATACAAACGTCTTGGAATATGGTCAAGCCTTACTGAAGTTCTTCAGGGTGTCTTGTTCTTCAAATATCAATGCATAACAGCGCATGATGAAAGAAAAACTATGTACATTAATAAATACATAAAAGAAATGATAATAATAATAATAATGATAATAATAATAGTAATAGTAATAATGATAATAATAATAATAATGATGATGATGATAATAATAATAATAATGATGGTGATAATAATGATAATAATAACGATGATTATAATAATAATGATAATGATAATAATGATGATGGTAACAACAATAATAATACGAATAATGATAATAATAAAAATAATGCTAATGCTCAAGCAATGATGCTTATAGTTTAATTGAACAAACAACAGACCACGCCAATTCTATGAAAGTAAAGGGGGAATAACACACAGATTCTGTCTAACGTAACTGGCGTTCATCACACACTGAGCCACATAAAGACAGAGACAAAGCTTCTCAGGGGCTCCGAATGAACAATGCTTACAGCCTAAGTTCATCTAGCACAGATGCAGACGTGTCCTGTGTCTGCATTCATGCTAGGCAAACAGGGGCCGTAAGCACCTTTCCCTTGGGTTCAGGGCAGGTAACTGTCTCACCATGGCAGCAACAGTTATCTTTCCTGTTTGTTATTTTCTGTTTACTGTTCCCTTTTCATTAATGATAATCATAATAATAATTATAACAATAATAATAATAATGATGATCATTTATGGCGCTTGATCTACATAACCCCTAAGCACTTACAAATACAGAAAAGATCAAAGAAAACCTAAGTGCTACCAAGAAGAAGATAAACAATGCAATAAGTACCATGCATCTACAAACAAGGGTGCCTATTGACACACACTCATGCATATGCACACACACACTCACACACACATACACTCACTCACACACACACACACACACACACACACACACCACACACACACACACACACACAGATACACGCACACACACTCACACACACACACACACACACACACACACACACACACACACACACACACACACATCACTCCATTTCACCCGCATACCACTGGCTAGGACTGTATCTGGTTATATACTGCCTACAGACGACTGAATATCAACAATAAATGACCAATTCATCTGTATAATAAATCAACACATCCATCTACTAGCTCTCCCATCCACCAAGAGAACACCAAAATCGACACAGTCCCAACTGGGTCGTATATTCACTTTAAAGAAAATAAAAATGTACCTGTTTGACCATTAGATAACTATTTTTCACAAATGCAGTTGAACGTATGTTTTAAAATCAGAAGCAAAAAGGAGCTGTCTATTGAATCATATACTAATCATTCATTTACTCGCACACTTCGCTGCTGACTCATTTTGGACCTGGTTCCTTGAAAAGAGTGTTACGTCATGCTCCATTTGTGGAACTTAAAATTTTTGTCTTTTAATTTGAGAATACATTTCGTCAGATCTGGTAACCTTTTGATAATAGGACATAACGTTTTTTAAATCAGTGTTTTTGATTTGAGGAGTGTAATAACAAAAAGTGTATGAAAGTAACAATGAATCAAAAGAGTGCATGAAAGTTTTCAGCCTTGAAGGTGGATGAATCAAATAGGGAATGGTGGAAGGTGAGAGCAAGCAGAGCGAGGTCACTAGGAATCGGGCGTGGCCGAGACTTGTGGCAAGAAAAAAGAATCATTAAGCCATTTTTGTTTCTACTACTGTGCTTTCAGTAAGAATAGATCAAAATAAAATGAAAAAAAGAAAGAAGCCACATATGTTCCACAAACACACACCCACACACACACACACACACACACACACACACACACACACACACACACACCACTCACACACACTCACACAGCAAAAACTGCAATAAAAACATTACTGTTAACACTCACAGCAAAATTATGCTAAATGTATAAAACACCAAGCAGTGCATTAAAAGAAAAAACAAACAAACAAACAAGAAACCAAAGCAAAGGTAATCCTCTACAAACACACTTTACCTTCTTGGTCTGAATCTCTTTGCGGGCCTTAAATCCCTTGAACTGCGCCTGGATCTTGACAGCAGCGTCCTCCACCGCGGGGTCGTTGAGGTCAATGTCAATTTCCTCCTCGGCGTCGTCTGTCTTGGCAGAACCGGATTCTCTGTGAAATTGGACATAGTGCGCATCAAGGGGAGGTCATTGCAATAATTGGTTGTGTGTGTGTGTGTGTGTGGTGTGTGTGTGTGTTGTGTGTGTGTGTGTGTGTGTGAATGTGCATTTGTATGTGTGTGAGAGAGTGAGTGTGTGTGTGTGTGTGTGTGGTGTGTGTGTGTGTGTGTGTGTTGTGTGGTGTGTGTGGTGTGTGTGTGCGAGCGAGCGAGTGCGTGTGTGCGTGTGTGCGTGTGTGTGTGTGTGGTGAATGTGTATTTGTATGTGTGTGAGAGAGGTGAGTGTGCGTGTGTGTGTGTGTGTGACAGGCAGGCACACAGACAGACAGACAGACAGACAGACAGAGAGATTCATCCTATTGACATGTGATGAGTTGCTCTTCTCTCTTCACTGGCTGCTGTCTAGTTGTTTCTGTTTTTCCTTTTTTTCCTTTTTCTTTTCTTTTTCTTTTCTCCTTTCTTTTCTCTTCTTTCCCTTGCTTCTTGCTGTACTTATTTTCTCTTCCTTTTCTTTTCTCTTCTTTCCCTTGCTTCTTGCTGTACTTATTTTCTCTTCCTTTTCTTTTCTCTTCTTTCCCTGCTTCTTGCTGTACTTATTTTCTCTTCCTTTTCTTTTCTCTTCTTTCCCTTGCTTCTTGCTGTACTTATTTTCTCTTCCTTTTCTTTCTCTTCTTTCCCTTGCTTCTTGCTGTACTTATTTTCTCTTCCTTTTCTTTTCTCTTCTTTCCCTTGCTTCTTGCTGTACTTATTTTCATCTGATTGAGAATGTGACAAAAAAACAACAACAACAACAAATCGAAACACAAAAATCCATCCCCCATTTCATACAAGACGAGTCCATTTGTGTCAACTCACGATCAAAACACATCCATCCCCCTTCATACAAGATGTCCATGTGTCAACTCACGATCGGCGCTTCTTGATCTCCTGGCGGTCGATGTAGCCACGGAAACCGGCCTGGATACGCACCGCTGCATCCTCCTCCTTCATTTTGTCCACGGTCTGTTTGGCCGAGTGCTGGCGGTACTGGGTCTGGATCTGAACGGCCGCCGCCTGCTGCTGTGGGTCTGAGGCGTCCCACCCCACCCTTCTGTGTGAGTGGACAGCAGGATAAAAATAGGTATGACTAATGCCCCATCCAGGACCTACCCTGCCCTTCTGTATGAGTGGACAGCAGGATAAAAATAGGTGTGACTAATGCCCCATCCTGGACCCCCCGCCTTCTGTGTGAGTGGACAGCAGGATAAAAATAGGTATGACTAATGCCCCATCCAGGACCCACCCCGCCCTTCTGTATGAGTGGACAGCAGATAAAAATAGGTATGACTAATGCCCCATCCAGGACCCACCCTGCCCTTCTGTATGAGTGGACAGCAGGATAAAAATAGGTATGACTAATGCCCCATCCAGGACCTACCCCTGCCCTTCTGTGTGAGTGGACAGCAGGATAAAAATAGGTGTGACTAATGCCCCATCCTGGACCCACCCCGCCCTTCTGTGTGAGTGGACAGCAGGATAAAAATAGGGATGACTAATACCCCATCCAGGACCCACCCTGCCCTTCTGTATGAGTGGACAGCAGGATAAAAATAGGTATGACTAATGCCCCATCCAGGACCCACCCTGCCCTTCTGTATGAGTGGACAGCAGAATAAAAATAGTGTGACTAATGCCCATCCTGGACCCACCCCGCCCTTCTGTGTGAGTGGACAGCAGGATAAAAATAGGTATGACTAATGCCCCATCCAGGACCCACCCTGCCCTTCTGTATGAGTGGACAGCAGGATAAAAATAGGTATGACTAATGCCCCAGGACCCACCGTGAAATTATACACACTGATTTAACACATTCATAAATGAGTAAATACGTAAATACATGAATTAATGATTAAGTCAACTAAAACATTCCAGAACACAAATCAATCAATAAACGAATAAATAGATCAATAAATAGATAAATGAATAAATAAATCAACTAAAACATTCAAGAATACACATCAACTGATAAACAAGTACATAAATAGATGAATAAATAAACCAACAAATAAAAGAATCAATGAATACATAAATAAACACACACATACACACATACATGATGAAAGGTGAATTATGGTGAGTGATGACCGATGATGGAGAATGATGATTGGTGATGACCGATGAAGGGGAATGATGGTTGGTGAGACCGATGAAGGTGAATGATGGTTGGTGATGACCGATGAATGATGGTTGGTGATGACCGATGAAGGTGAATGATGGTTGGTGATGACCGATGAATGATGGTTGGTGATGACCGATGAAGGTGAATGATGGTTGGTGATGACCGATGAAGGTGAATGATGGTTGGTGATGACCGATAAAGGTGAATGATGGTTGGTGATGACCGATGAATGATGGTTGGTGATGACCGATGAATGATGGTTGGTGATGACCGATGAAGGTGAATGATGGTTGGTGATGACCGATGAAGGTGAATGATGGTTGGTGATGACCGATGAAGTGAATGATGGTTGGTGATGACCGATGAAGGTGAATGATGATTGGTGATGACCGATGAAGGTGAATGATGATTGGTGATGACCGATGAAGGGAATGATGGTTGGTGATGACCGATGAAGGTGAATGATGGCAGGTGATGACCGATGAAGGGGAATGATGGTTGGTGATGACCGATGAAGGGGAATGATGGTTGGTGATGACCGATAAATGATGCTTGGTGATGACCGATGAATGATGGTTGGTGATGACCGATGAAGGGGTATGATGGTTGGTGATGACCGATGAATGATGGTTGGTGATGACCGATGAATGATGGTTGGTGATGACCGATGAAGGGGAATGATGGTTGGTGATGACCGATGAATGATGGTTGGTGATGACCGATGAAGGGGAATGTTACGGATGGTGTGCGGTGCGTATTTTGTTGTCTGACTCTCGCTCTCAAAAGTTTGGATGCGTGTACGACTTTTCCCCTACACACACCCACACCATACGAACATAGATAGCCAGGCAACACACGTGTAAATTTTCTTCTTTTATATGCTGCCTGAACCATCATATGAATCGTTACCAAATCAATACATCCCATTACATAGAATACAGATCAATGCACGTCAATTAAGACATCATTACATAAGACACCTTCAATCATCATATATCAGCGAAATCATACTACGTATTTTATATAACTCACAGATCTCGCCGGCCCCGGGTCCACAGTGACCACATATATAGACTCGGTTCCACAGAAACCGAAGCCACAGTCTACAACACTAAAAAAAGACAAAGAAGGATAACCAAGGCCCCACATGATAAGCACAGCCGTTCACAAACACAAGCGATGAAGAAGAAGAAACAGAATCTCCATATAACAAGCACAAAAAATCACGTAGAACTTTCAGAAGAAGAACCGCAGATTTACATTCACAAGGCACAGTAATCCAAATAGCAGAAGGACCGCAGATCACAAAGCACAGTACTCCACAGAAGAAGAACCCCAGATTCATAAGGCACAGCAAATCAATGAATCCCCGGAGAACACAATTTCACCAGTCCCATAGAACACAATAAATTTCGATTCGACGTACCGTTGATCTAAAACAAATATTAATTTCCCTCCGTGTATTGATACTACAGTGTTCACATCAATAATTTCAACCCACCGACACACATGCGGTGGTACAATATAGAGCACAAAATAATCTTACGGAGTTTTTAAGTCACTCTCGGGGGCATAGCTTTCACAACAATTTATAACAAATACATTTCCTGCTTCATTTTCCGCTGGTACCGTCTTCAAAAGTATCCCCACATACACAGTGAACATCGATGCACTACTGACTTGAAAGTCAGCCCTCCAAGTAACACTACGGAGAAAAAAACATGATTAAACAAAAAATTAGGCTGGACACCAAACCCCGGCCGGGGTTCTTGCTCCCTTCTCTTGTCTCATATTAATATTTTCGTCATGTAGTTACCTATGTCATTTTAAGTTGACGTCATAATTTACGTTGACGTCACAATACTCCCCCTCCTCAAGAAAAAAACAATGACCGAATTGTTTTTTTGAAAAAGAAGTAAACAAACAGCAGAATACACAAACCTACAAATTACTTCACTCGAGGGAAAACAAAGCCGCTCACGGAAGCAGTTCTTTGGAGTCCTTCCAGGGACTCTCACACAACAGAAGAACACAATTTATCGCCCCAACGAACTCTGAAGCCCTTTTAACATGCTAGCTTGTTGCTGACCTCAGGGACAACCTCTCCATACCCACACGGAGTAAGACGGGGGCGGGGAAATGGGCTGCACCCCACACCCGTTTGGCAATGCATATTACGCGTCTACTGACCACTCGGTCAGCCTCTCCAAAACCCACACTGGGTAGAGACCACACATGTCTACTGACCACCGGTCAGCCTCCCATCCCCCCACGGGGTAGAGACAATGTTTGGGCACGGGCTGCACCCCACACCCAGATGATAATGCACATACAATGTCTACTGACCACTCAGTCAGCCTCTCCATACCCCCACGGGGTAGAGACAATGGATAAACCTCCCGCTCAATAGTGCTATATGCCTTCTGCTATTCAGCAACTTTCGACTAGCGATACGACTGGGTGAAAACATCATTCTACTGGAACAACACAGCACCCAAATCACAGAACTAGCACAGTCCTGAACCAAAAGTTTTAACCATTCTAATAACAACACACAGGTGCAGAAGACAAGATTCCCGAATCTTCCTCAAAGCTTCAGCACACGCAGGAGTGAAACGCCCACGTACAATCTTTCTTCCTGACGAACAAAAAGGGGATGTATACGGACTATTCGTTTGGCTCAATGTTTCCAAGATCCACATGATCCCAATCTCTCTCTCAACACCTCTTTCGCAGAAAAGGGAATATAACACTTCTTTCTAACAGGGACATCTGTTGCAAGAGGGAGCCTAATAGCCCTATCACCTGAGAAAGAAACCTGGTTTAGAAGTCAAAATGCCCTGAAACATCAAAGACTGCACGCAACTCCCTGGAACTGCTGTCAGACAAAGCACAATCAAACTGTACAAACGAAAAATCTTCTCGGGCCCATAGAAGGACGCCATGGGAAAACAGTTAAGTGCGAAATGGGTAAAGCGTCTCACAGTCCTGGACGAAAACCAACTGTACAAACTACTTCAGAAAATTACAAACAGACTCTGGCGAGGGATCCACAGAAAGACCAATTCCTGGAGAACGTCCAAGGAACCCTGTTCTTGCTCACAAGCCAAAGGTGCTATTTCTGACCCAGACACTGAAGTCCCTTTGTGAAAGAACGACGTGGGTACAACATCAGAATAGACACAGCAGACACATCAGAAAAACGTTAACTGAAAGCAAGACTTCAATGACTCATCCTTCTGTTTCGAACAAAAATCAGAACGGGAAATGTTCAGATCATTGGGGAACTGACACAAAGGCTTTTTGTCCACAACATGCTTAGCTCTAGCCCTCGTAACGGCGGCTGAAGAGAAAGGTTCACCAATTCATCACTAACACACCGCCACAGAAACTCCAGGCACATTACCCACAATGAGATCTGCGACAGACAAACCAAGACACAACAAGTCAAATCACCCACAAAAAAGGACAACTGACTGAAACTGTAGCCAGGGGAAACTCACCCACACGACCACCAAAAGAAACACACTCAACTGTGGTTCCTAGCATCTGCCTGCAGAAACTAACCGTTTGCGAACGCCACAAATAGTAGCACCAGTTCACGCAGAACAGAACTAAAAGTGCCATTCACAGAACCAGACTCCAAACGAAATTTGCCTGTGAACTCACCAGCAGCTAAACAAGCAAAAGGAAGTATCAAGAACAGAGCAACAAGCAATGGGCTGTTTGCTGTCAGCTGAGTTCTTGACAACAGTGGCGTTATAAACCACAAAAGGACATTCATCTGGGTGGCTAAGGTTACAAATTCTACATGGGTTTCCCACCTGACTTCCATGGACACCAGCAGCTACAGTCCTGTCGTTTTAACACAAAAACACACAACACTAGCAGGGTGATCAAAAGCACTTCCTGGGAAACTCTTACTGCCATAGGGATGACGGGCGCCACGACCACGATAACGGCTACCGCCAAAGTTATTTCCCGACCAGCAGAGTAACCAAAACTCTGAGACCACAATAACAGCTACCACAAAATTACTTCCACGATCAGCCCAGGAACCAGTAGTGGCCACTGTTTTGAAAGTAGAGTATCTGTTTCCTCTATCAGACTGACCACAGTACGGAGTTCTATCAGACTGAACCGGGGTACAGATTTCTATCAAATTGACCAGGAGTTTTGTACCCAACAGAAGCAAAAAAGTTTACATCAGCTTTCCTAGAAAGCACCCTAGTTGGATGAGCACGTCTGTATGACTCTGCAGACTTGATCATTTCACAAAAGTTTTCACATCTCCTCACACAAAAAAGTAGCCAAGGGCCTTAGAGACACACTCCAAAAACTGCTCACGCAAGGTAAGATCCACCAGATCTTCAAAAAAATTATCAATTTTTGACAAAGAGACCCAACGGTCAAACAAAGCCTAAGTTCAACTGCAAAGGTCTCGAAAGGTTCCTCTGAGTTTGGTTTAGCCTCACGGAAAACGCTTACGAAAACCATCTGGAGTACATTGAAATTTTTTAGCAAGCTCTTTTCAAAGCTCGTAAGACACAACAAAATTTTCAGCGAGACTGTGATAGAGGTTAAAGCAGAACCCCAAGTAGTGCAGACAGGTATGTTACCCACAAACCCCACAGACCCTCCAATGAACGAGCATGGTTTCAAAACGAAACAAGTAACTGTCTATATCACAGTTTCTTTCCTTTAAAGGGGGCAACTTAGGAAAGGTTGGGCGAGGGTGTTAAACCTTGGAAAACCCGAACCTGACTCTCACTGTCCTGTCCTGAGACCGCACTCTCCTGAGAAGTAACTGAAGCGTATTCTTTTCGTTCCTCTATCAGCTCCCTCTTTTTTTTTTCCTCCTGCTCTCTTTTAGTTTCCTCTTGTATCTGCTCTCTTTTAGTTTCCCCGTATCTACTCTCTTTAGTTTCCCTCTGTAATGTATCTGTATCTGCTCTCTTTTAGTTATCTCTTCTCCTGTACTCTTTTCATTTTGATTCTTTCCTCTCTTTTCCATACTTGAGCAATGCCTTTATCCACAAGGCCAACAGATCTCCCTCCAGACCACATACCTTACCTCGTTGTAAAACTTAGCAAAAACTTTGGTCCCGTCCATAGAGGACATAACGACTTTCTTCCTTAGCCTTCTGTGCCATCATGAAAATATAAATAATGTCCTGTCAAACCCGACACACACACAAGGATCAAATACAAACAATTGCTATCACAAGCAAAAAAATTTTTAAACTCCTGTCCACAAAATAATATATATTTTGAATTCCAAAGAGGGTTTTTTTTTCAAACAAGCATTAACGGCAATCACTCTTAAAAAGACTAAGTATTATCAAACCCAACCAACACAAAGATAGAGATAAACAACGAAACAGGATTTTAGGGATATGGGGAGAAAGAAAAACACAACGGTAATCAATGCCAAATTTCAGCAACAAGTATAAATCAAGCAATGACAATGGAGTAATAACAATTATAAACAATGTACTGTTGTTTGTCGGGTCACCAGATGTACGGATGGTGGTCGGTGCGTATTTGTTGTCTGACTCTCGCTCTCAAAAATTTGGATGCGTGTACGACTTTTCCCCTACACACCATACGAACTAGATAGCCAGCAACACACGTGTAGATTTTCTTCTTTTTATATGCTGCCTGAAAACCCTCAATATGAATCGTATACCAAATCAATACATCCCATTACATAGAATACAGATCAAGCACGTCAATTAAAACATCATTACATAAGACACTTCAATCATCATATATCAGCGTATCATAACTATCTTTATATAACTCAAAAGAAACTCGCCGGCGCCGTCCACAGTGACTCACATATATAAAACTCGGTTCCACAGTACCGAAGCCCAGTCTACAACACTAAAAGAAGACAAAAAAGGATAACCAAGGTCCCCACATGGAAAGCACAGCCGTTCACAAACACAAGCGATGAAAGAAGAAACGAATCTCCCATATAACAAGCACAATAAATCACGTAGAACTTCAGAAGAAAGAACCGCAATTTACATTCACAAGGCACATAATCCCTAGCAGAAGGACCGCAGATTCACAAAGCACAGTACTCCACAGAAGAAGAACCCCAGATTCATAAGGCACACAAAACAATATTGAATCCCCCGGGGAAAACAATTTTTACCATCCCATAGAACACAATAAATTCGATTTGACGGTACCGTTGATCTAAAACAAATATTAACTTCTCCGTGTATTGATACTACAGTGTTCACATCAATAATTCAACCACCGACACACATGCGGTGGTACAATTTGAGCACATAAATAACTTCAGGAGTTTTAAGTCACTCTCGGCGACATAGCATTCACAACAATTTTAAAAACAAATACATTTCCTGCTTCCATATTCCGCTGGTACCGTCTTCAAAAGTATCCCACATACACAGTGAACATCGATGCACTACTGACTTGAAAGTCAGCCTCTCCACATAGTAACCCCTACGGAGAAAAAAACGATGATTAAACAAATAAAATTAAAGGGTGGGCACCAAATCCTCGGCCGTTAGTTCTTGCCCCTTCTCTTTTCTCATATTAATATTTTCGTCATGTAGTTACCTATGTCATTTTAAGTTGACGTCATAATTTACGTTGACGTCACAGGGAATGGGGTTAGTTGAAAGACCGAAGAATGATGGTTGGTGATGACGAGAAGATGGGGGGACCGATGAATGATGGTTGGTGATGTCCGAAGGGAAGAGTTGGTGCGATGAGGAAATAGGTTGGTATGACCAATGAAGGGGAATGATGGTTGGTGATGACCGTTGATGAGGTTGGTGAACCGTGAAGGTGAATGGGTGGTGTGATGACCGATAAGTGAATGGTTGGGGATACCGAGAATGATGGTTGGTGATGACCAGAAGGGAATGTGGTTTGGGGATGACCATGAAGGAGATAGGTTGTGAGACCATGAAGAGAATATGGTTGTGATGACCATGAAGGGAATATTTTGGCCAAGTTGGTGATGACGTGAATGATTTGGTTGTGATGACCGAAAGGGAAAAATGGTTTTTAACCTGAAGGGGAATAATTGGGCGGGTTTTTTGTGGGGAGACATGAAGGGGGAATTTTCTGGGGGTTGGTTAGACCAAATGAAGGGGGGAAATGAGGGGGGGTTGGTTGACCCATAAGGGGATGGGGGGTTGGTGTGCGTTGGGGACCAT
>JAFLJL010015821.1:1225-52539 GCA_018398815.1 Conus ventricosus | reverse complement strand
GATCGTAGACGTCCTGGCACACTATGGTTAAATCAAATTTGCAAAAAAAATCGTTTTTCCTCTCAGTATATGACATTTTATATCTGTTAAGTAACCATTGTAACGGAAAAAGCAAGGTTCTCGATTGTGTGGGATTTTGAACATTCATTTGGTTAGAAATAAAACTTGTCACAGGAATATTTGCTGTGCATATTATGTAAAGAAGAGCTCGGTAACGTCATGAACTTCGTGTTCTTGCCTGTTTTTATGCTAAAAAATGTATTTCTATTGATTTGGATGGATATCGAAAAAATGGCGGGAAATTTATATTCTGTGTTTTGTATACATTATGATAGTAGACGTCCTGTGAAACACTATGGTTAAATCAAATGTGCTAAAAAGTAATTTTTACTTTCAATATGACATTTTATATCCGTTAAGTAACCGTTGCAATGGAAAACAATGCATGTACTTGAACTGCATTGTTGATGACTTTGTTGAGCTCGGATGTGAAATAATTTCTGTTAATCCCATATGTGTGACACAACGAAAATGTGTAAACAGCACCACTCTTGTAGGAGCATCGGTTGTTTACTTGTTTGATTTTATTTTAGCTTTTTTTTTTTTTTTTAGCCACACGAAAACAACAAAAAAATGAAACCAAAGTACAGTTACACACACACAAAGTTTAATCGGTTAATGCACATCAATTATTAGAGTTAGATCGTTGTGTGGCTAAAATATTTCTATCAGTTATCAGAAATATTGCATACATTTATATACCAACAACATACAGAACGAATGGTAAAAGACAATATTAACGTCATATCACCGCCTGGGCACAAGTAAGGCTAAAAATAAAACATTTTGGGGATTTTCGATCACGGTCAGCACCAATAACTGTGCATGCTATGGGCTCAGTGGGAAGACTGAGACCACACGTATAGTCCACTTAATGGATGTGCATTAGGAGTGTTGCTCAAACTTCCTGACCAACACTACAGGTTTCTATAAATCTCGTGCCTGACTGATGCCAGGCCATTGACATTCCTCTTACTTTCCATGTTCTACTTTTTCTCTGTGTTTTTTTCTTTATTCATTCTTTTGGAGAAACTTTTTCCTTGGATTATCCTTCCACCACTACGTCACCCCCACCCCCCTCCTCGACCCCTTCTTCCTCATCCCCATCCCCAATCCTTGTACCAATCCCTTTTTCTGTGTTACAGCTATAAAACTTCTCTTCCTTTCTCCTCCCACGCCCTTCATCCCTCCTCCCTCCCCTTTGTCTTTCTTTCTTTGCTGTCTTTGCCTATGCTATTTTCTTTCATTTCTTTTATTTCTCCGCACCTGTATCTCTCGGCTTTTAAATTCTTTTTCCTTGCTGTATGCTCCCCCCCCCCCCCCCTCTCCCCCCTCCCTCCTCTCTCTGTCTCTATATCTCTTTCTCTGTCTCTATCTGTCTCTGTCTGTCTGTCTGTCTGTCTCTCTCTCTCTCTCTCTCTCTCTCTCTCTCTCTCTCTCTCTCTCTCTCTCTCTCATTCCTCATCACCATCTCTTTCTTGTTGTCTATCCTCGTTTTCCATGCTTCTCTCGATTTGTCCTTTTACACCCCCTCCTGCTCCTTTAGACTTTCCTCTAGCATCCCCCTACCCGGGCCCCTCTCCCCTCCATTGTCCCTTACCCCTCTCTTCTTCCTCTTCTTTCTGTCTTCTTCTTTTTCCGTCTCCTCCTTCTCCTTTTTCTTCCTTTGTTTTTTTTTTCCTTCCGTTCTCCTATGCACCCCTGCCTCTTGGCTTCTCTCTCTCTCTCGCTCGCTCGCTCGCTCCGTCGCCCCTCTCTCTCTCGCCCTGCTCCCCTTCTCTCTCTCTCTTTGCTTTTCAGGAGAATTAATAAGTTTACGTATGATATATAATTTTTGTTTAAATAAAATAAAGAAAATGAACAGGATGTCCACATTTAACACCAGTCAACCGCACGCTTACCACGCATTCAGTCTGTTAGTGTCGTTCTGCTTAGCACGAAAATCACGGCGAAGTTTCGATTTGCGTGCGTGCGTCTGAGTATACGGGACATATGGCGAAGTGGTCAGCGTCGCGAACTCCCGGCTGGGAGGTCGTGGGGTCGATTCCCATCAAAGTCATGTAGGATTTTTCTGCTCCGACCGGCTCCTACCCCGAACTGAGTTTGCTACGGGCTCAGTTGGGAAGACTGGGACCACACAGTCGAGTTTCATCCACTTAATAGATGCGTCTCTGATAGTGTTACTCAAATTTCCTGACCAACACTGCAGGTGTCTATATCTCTCGTGCCTGGTTGACGCCGGGATATATATTATGAAATGAAGCGAGTAGAGTAGAGTAGAGTACAGCCCTGTCATGCAGTCTCAAACCGGAATGGAAATCCGTAGCATCATCTTAATGATCCTCATTCTCATCGATCAGCATGAAAAAAGTTTCAAATTCTGTGGCCCTTCATGCTCTGCTCTCATGGTGACCTCCGTTTCGATGTCCTCTCCACGTCTGTGACCTTGGTATAGTTCCGTCGGGGTCGCCGGCATCGGCGAGTCCCTAGGGGCTGTCGTTGGACGGACGTGGTGGCGCCCTCCGTAGGGAGAGCTCACTCACGCCGGTTCCGCGACTAAGCAATTATTGTCTTCAGTGGGGGGCTTAGTAGGTGGT
Organism: Conus ventricosus; assembly: GCA_018398815.1. Taxonomy (NCBI): domain Eukaryota; kingdom Metazoa; phylum Mollusca; class Gastropoda; order Neogastropoda; family Conidae; genus Conus; species Conus ventricosus. The sequence continues at coordinate 49,882 of JAFLJL010015821.1, read as the reverse complement.
GTCCTGCGTGTGTTGGATCAGAACAGGCGCCACTGAACATCACCGAAGTGGCTCGGCAGCAGTGCAGTGTCTTCTCCGGTGGATTGCTTCTTGACGACTTGACATTAAATGCTCCCTGTGGATTGCCGGTGCCGGGGCTACGGTGGGACTGACTGGGCTGTGGCTGTGGACAGGGTGTCGGAATGAGTGGCGTGGGTGCAATGCCACTGAGGTGGCACAGAAGATGGGACAGAAAAAAAAAAAATCATCCGGTCAAGGTCGTCAGGGATTTGCTATAATTTTGATCTCATCCTATGTATAGTTTGTATCATGCACAGAGAGTGCTGCCACATTTAGAAACAAAAACACAAACAGAAAACAACGTCAGTGTGTCTTCTTATGTATGTTTAAACATAATTTAGTTACAAAGCAATGACGGTTCTCCAGCCTCTGCATATTTGCTGTGCACAATGGAGCTGCGGAACGCCCCCAGGCACAGTCGAAGCCCCTGATGATGTATGGTATCTAGAGTTTTAAGGTAGGAGGGTCTTGCAGAACCATAAACAACACAACTTTAGTCCAATTTGGAGCGGATCAGAGCCCTGTAAAGATGAAGAGTTTACTTATCGGCACCCCAATCCGTGCGTGCCACGACTCGGAGGATGTTCAATGTTTTTTGACAGGAAGTTTTGAGGTATTGGGTGACATTCGATGTTGAGTTTTTGACAAAAAATAACTCCTAAAAATTTGGCTTTTTTTTCAAACAACAACAGCAACAACTGAACACACACATTCACCAAAAAATACACGGACAGTGCTGCCATTCATCAAGACAGTGAGTTCGTCATTGCAGTGTTCATGAGTTAGGTCATTCGCGGGAAACAATTCCACATTTTAAGTAACTATCCACATGAAGTTTTAAGTTGCATTCCACAACTGGTAACTATCCACATTTAAGTAACCAATGCACAATCTGGGTGAAGAAACCATCCACATTTAAAGACACCATCCTCACCTCTAAGAAACCATCCACATGTGGATGGCGCCCTAAAGGGGATTTAGGACACCAAAAGTGTGGGGAAAAGGAACACACACACACACGCACACACACACACACACACACACACACACACACACACACACACGTACACACACACACATGTACACACACACACACACACACACACACACACACACACACACACACACACACACACACACGCACACACACACACACACTGTCTTCCTCTCTCTCTCTCTCTCTCTCTCTCTCTCTCTCTCTTCCTCCAACTGTCTTTTCCTTCCTGCCCACCCCCTTCCACTTCCTTTCCCCTCTTTGTTTCATTCTTTCTGTTTTATTCTTTTAACCCCCTCTTCCTTACTTTTCCTTCTAAGGTTAGCCTGTCCTTCGTGTCATTCCTCTACAATCGGTTATGTTCTTTCCATTCTTCGCTACACTATTTGTCACTTTCCTTTCGGTTTTTTCTTCTTCTAAATTCATTTCTTTCTTTCGTCCATTCATTTAATTGTCCGTTCGTTCGTTGCTGATTTTTTTTTTTCGTGAGTTCGGTCAGTCGGTCGCTCGTTCATTTGTTCATTCGGTCAGTCGGTCGCTCGTTCATTTGTTCATTCGGTCAGTTGGTCGTCCGGTCATTCGTTCGTAAATTTGTTCAGTCGGTCGGTCGTGCAGTCATTCATTCGTTCAGTCGGTCGTTCATACATCATTCATTCGTTCAGTCGGTCGTTCATACATCATTCATTCGTTCAGTCGGTCGTTCATACATCATTCATTCGTTCAGTCGGTCGTTCATACATCATTCATTCGTTCAGTCGGTCGTTCAATCGTTCACTTGTTCATTTGTTTGGTCGATCGCTCGTTCGGTCAGTCAGTTGGTCGTTAAGTCGGTCGTTCGGTCAGTCAGTTGGTCGTTAAGTCGGTCATTCATTCGTTCAGACGGTCGTTCACTCATTCATTCGTTCAGTCGGTGAATCGGGTCATCAGTCATTCTTTCGTTCAGTCGGTTAGTCTGTCGCTCAGTTATTCATTCGTTCACTCGATCGTTCGCTCATTCATTCTTTCAGTCGGCGGGCCAAAGGAAAGTCACAGGTGCAGGGCGTGACATGGATATGTGTGTGGGTGTGGGGGGGGGGAGAGTACAGGGGACATGGATGCTGGCCGTGACAAGGATGGGGGGGGGGGGGGGGGGAAGAAGCGAATACGAGGTACGGCATGTGGGTCTATGTGGAACGCGGATGTAGGATATGTCAAGGGTACGGGGTCGCGGATGCAACGTGCAACGTGGTAGCGGGTAAAAAGGACGTGAATACAGCGTATGACACGACGGAGTTACGGCGGTCGCGGTTACAGGGCGATGAGGGGGTGGAGTGAGGGGGAGGAGGTGCAGATGCAGGGCGTGACATGAGTAAGGGGTACAGGGACCGCAGGGTTCAGGGCGTGACATGGGTGGGAGCAGGGGGAGGGGGGGGGGGGGGCGGATAAATATGCAAGGCGTAGCTTGGGTGGAAGTACAGGGGGTGTGAATGCAGGGTGTAACATGGGTGGGGGTACAAGGAACGCAGATTGTAGGGCTTGTCATGGGTGGGAGAATATGCAAGGCGTAACTTGGGTGGAAGTACCAGGGCGTGTAAATGCGGGGTGTAACATGAGTAGGGGTGCAGGGTGGTGGTAGGGGGCTCGGATTTCAGATCATGACATAGGTTTGGGGGGGGGGGGGGGGGGGCGGGCGTAGAATTCAGGGCGTGACATGATTGGGAATAGGGGGGCCAGGAGATAAAGGAGGCTGCGGATGTCAGGGCATGACATGGGTCTGGGTACGGGAAGCGCTGATTTTAGAGCATGATACAGGTGGGGGTAGGGTAGGGTAAGGAAGAGCGTAATATAGGTGGGCATACAGGGTGCACAGACTTCAGGGTCTGACACGGGTCGAGGTAAAGGGGGGCGCGGATTTTAGGACGTGACATGAGTTGGGGGAACAGGGAGTGAGATTTCAGGGCAGGATGGGGCGGGCGTACAGGAGGCGTCGATGTAGGGTGTGACGCGGGTGAGATTATTGGGGCAGACGGGGCATGGATGCAGGGTGGGACATGCGTGGATGTATTGGGGCAGAAGGGTGATAATGCAGGGCGTGACATTGATTGGGGCTGAGGGGGCGCGGATGAAGGGCGTGACGTAAGTGGGAATATATTGGCAGGAGGAGCGTTGATGAAGGGCGTGATATGGTAGACGTATTGGGGCAGAGGGGGCGCAGGTGAAGGGGGGTCTTACATGGACATCTTATTGAGGTAGAGGGGGTGCAGATGAAGGGTCTTACATGGACATCCTATTGAGGTAGAGGGGATGCAGATGAAGGGTCTCGCATGGACATCTTATTGAGGTAGAGGGGATGCAGATGAAGGGTCTTACATGGACATCTTATTGAGGTAGACGGGGTGCAGATGAAGGGGTCTTACATGGACATCTTATTGAGGTAGACGGGGTGCAGATGAAGGGTCTTACATGGACATCTTATTGAGGTAGAATGGGTGCAGATGAAGGGTCTTGCATGGCCATCTTATTGAGGTAGAGGGGATGCAGATGAAGGGTCTTACATGGACATCATATTGAGGTAGACGGGGTGCAGATGAAGGGCGTGATATGATGGGAGTATTGGGAGAATAGGGGGCGCAGGTGATGGGTGTGAAGTGGGTGTCTAACTGAGGTAGAGGGGGGAAAAGGGGTCGCAGTTGATGGGTGTGAAGTGGGTGTCTGAGGTAGAGGGGGGGGGGGGGGGGGGAGGGAGCGCAGTTGATGGGTGTGAAGTGGGTGTCTAACTGAGGTAGAGGGGGAAAGGGGGCGCAGTTGATGGGGTGTGAAGTGGGTGTCTGAGGTAGAGGAGGGGGGGGGGGAGAAGGGGGCGCAGTTGATGGGTGTGAAGTGGGTGTCTAACTCTGAGGTAGAGGGGGGGGGGGGGGGACGCAGTTGATGGGTGTGAAGTGGGTGTCTAACTGGGGAGAGGGGCGCGGATGGGTGGGTAAAGGGGGTGTTAACTGGGGTGGGGGGGGGGGCAGGGGGGGGTGAATGGGGGGGGGGGCTTTTTGCGGACAAAAGGAATGGACATGGGGCGTTTTAGGGCAGATGAAGGGGGGCGACCGGTGTCTTATTAGGGCGGGGGGGGGCAGAGAAGGGAAAATCCCTGGTTTTTTGGGCAAAGGGGGGGGAGATGAAGGGGCATAAACCTGGGTGTTTTTTTGGGGCAGGGGCAGATAAAGGGGCATGACCTGGGTTCTTACTAGGACGGGGGGGGGATAAAGGGCATGACTGGTTTTCTTATAGGGCAGGGGGGGGCAGAAAAAAGGGGCATAAAACATGGTTTCTTTTTAGGGCAGGGGGCAGATAAAGGGGCATGAGAGAACAAAAAATAGCCGCTTCAGACCACTTGCTCCTCCCCCGGGTTTTTTTGGGGCGAAAAGGCCCAAAACCCCCTTTTTTCCCTGTTTTGACAAGAAACCAAAAAAAAAACGCCCCCTACAAAAAAACATACTGTGCAGGGTTATCCTTTTCAAACTAATTTACTAGGTTTTCAGAGAGTAGGGGGAGAAAAACCAAAAACTGAACCGCCCCCTTTAAGTAACGTAGGGAAAAGGCCGTGACAAACGCGCTTCTAACAAAACGGTGTCTTTTCCCCCGGGCTTTTCTTTGGGGGCGGTGTCAACGACCCTGCTTGCAGTGGCGGGGAAAATTTTTTAATTGCTATTTCCCGGGCCCTACCTCCCGGGCACTTGGGGTTTTTTTTTCCCCCGGGGGATTCTAAGTTAGAAAAAGTTTTGAATCGCAAAATTTTTTTTAACAGCTTTATAGATTAATTTGGGGGAAAGCATGGAATTTTCACTACAATTTTTTAAAATAACCCCCCCACACACACCACACACACACACCACACACACACCAAACAAACCCCACACATTTAAACACACACACACCTTAAAAACACACCACACACCCACACAACATACACCACACACACACACACTCCACCCACACCACACACATACACACAACCCTCACACACAGAGGCCCCCACACCAAGACAGAGCGGGGGCACTACACCACAAAAGGGGCCAAAAAAATCAATACTGCCGCACCTCCTCTACCCCCCTCCTCTTCACCCCCCCTACCTTCCTCCTTTGCTTTAAAAATCAGTTTTCAGAACTTCTGCCCTACGTCCCCGCGGTGGCGCGTTTCGGCCTGACCCAATCACCGGTTAAGCGTACACGGCCCTCACATGAAAAGGGAAACCAACATTCTTTTTCGCTACAGAAAAACGGCGGCGGTTTTACTTGTGCTTTTGTGTGTTATTTTAATAACCTTTCGAAGAACGAATTTGGTGTATCTTAAAAGGTTTGTTGGCTTGTTGAAGACAATATTGTTGACAAAGATACAGCTATTTTTTAATACGTTTTTTGGCTATCGTAGATTGTTCGAAGGGGGGCCAAGCAAAACAAACCATCCCCGGGTTGTTTGTTGGGAGCGGGCTTGAACAGCTAAAAGCGTTTAAAAAAAGGGTTCATTTCTTAAGGGCGGAGAAAAAAATAACGGCTGATTCGTATTTAAAACTTTTTTTTGCTTTTTCCCCCCCCAAGAAAAAAATGTTCTCATTTGTTTTAGATTTGATTGATTTTTTAACTACAGATTCAGGGTTTATTTAGAAAGCGACTGTGTATTAAATTGTTACTTTTTATTTTTTTCTAAATTCTAACCGTTCATCTGCCTTCAAGGGGCCCTTATGCAATGAATGGCGATTTTTCGAATGTTCTTTGCCAAACAAAAGATAGGGCTGGGAGACCTTGTAAAACACTGTTGGAGAGGGGTAGTGTGTGGGCCCACTACTTTAAAATAATGTTTAAATATACAATGTGGATGAAAAACTGGCGATGAGCTGCCTAAAGCTTGGTACAGCAAATTTTATGTAAAATTGAGGGGGGGCAGCAAACAAAGGGCAAAAACCCTAGTATCGCTTGCCCCAATGACTCACACCTGCAAATCGGTGGCAAAATAGGTCAAACACCCATGTGATCGTCTTACAGCCCCCCGCATGTTGCTGAGGCCCAAATCTAAACAAACCCGACCGCTCCTGATGACTATTTTAAAAATAAAACTTTCTCATGAAGAAAAAGGCTTTGCCGCGCCAGCAAAAGCTCAGGGGGAAAAAATAGGCCAAAAAAGACCCTATTGATCCTTGGGGTTGAGGGGTTGCGCGCGGGACAAGCCCGTAGTTTTCCCCTTTTTGTTTGTTTGTTGGTGTTTGTGTTTTGGCCCACCCCACCCCCACGCAAGTCCCTCCCCCCCAACCCCCGTAGCGGGTAAAAGGTCGTGAATTACGGCGTAATGACACGACGGAGTTTCGGCGGTCGCGGTGGTTACATGGGCGATGTGGGGGGTGGAGTGAGGGGAGGAGGTGCAGATGCAGGCGTGACATGGAGTTAAGGGGTACAGGGACCGCAGGGTTCAGGGAGTGACATGGGGTGGGAGCAGGGGGAGGGGGGGGGGGGGGCCGGTATAAAATATGCCAAGGCGTTAGCTTGGGTGGAAGTTCAGGGTGGTGTGATTGCAGAGGTTTGTAAACATGGTGGGGGGTACAAGGAACTAGATTGTAGGGCTTGTCATCGGGTGGGATGAATATGCATGGCGTAAACTTGGGTGGAAGTACCAGGGCGTGTAAATGCGGGGGTGTAACATGAGTAGGGGTGCAGGTGTGGGGGTAGGGGCTCGGATTTCAGATCATGACAAAGGTTTGGGGGGGGGGGGGGGGGCTGGGCCGTAGAATTCAGTGCGTGACATGATTGGGATAGGGGGGCCTGGAGTAAGGCGGCTGCGGATGTCAGGGCATGACATGGGGCTGGGTACGGGAAGCGCTGATGTTAGGAGCTTGATAAGGTGGGGTAGGGTAATTGGGTAAGGACAGAGCGTAATTTAGGTGGGCATACAGGGTGCCACAGACTTCAGGGTCTGTACACGGTCGAGGTAAAGGGGGGCGCGGATTTTAGGACGGTCATGGTTGGGGAAATGGGATGTGAAAGATTTCAGGGCAGGATGGGGCGGGCAGATACAGGAGGCGTCGATGTAGAGGTGTGACGGGAGTGAGATTATTGGGGAAGACGGGGAATGGATGCAGGGTGGGGACATGCGTGGATGTATTTGGGGAAGATAGGGTGATAATGCAGGGCGTGACATGATTGGGGTGTGGGGGCGCGGATTGAAGGGCGTGAGTAAGTGTGAATATTTTGCCAGAGGTGCGTTGATGAAGGGCGTCGTTGATAGGGTTGACGTTATTGCGCGGCAGACGGGGGGTCCGCAGGTGATAGAGGGGGTCTTACATGGAAATCTTTATGTGGTAGAAGGGGGTGCTGATGAAGGGTTTACATGGAAATCCTATTGAGGGTAGTGGGGATGCAGATATGAAGGTGTCTCGAATGGAAATCTTATTGAGGTAGAGGGGGAAGCAGATGGAAGGGTTGACATGGACATCTTATTGTAGGTAGTCGGGGTGCAGATGAAGGGTATTACATGGACATTCTTTTTGAGGTGACGGGGTGCAGATGATGGGTCTTACATGGACTCTTATAGGAGGTAGTTTGGGTGCAGATGAAGGGTTTGCATGGCCATCTTATTGAGGTAGCGGGGATGAAGATGAAGGGTTTACATGGACATCCTTATTGAGGTAGTCGGTGGGTGCAGTTGAAGGGCGTGATTTTGATGGGAGGATTGGGTGAATAGGGGGCGCAGGTGATGGGTGTGAAGTGGGTGTCTAACTGAGGTAGTGGGGTGGGTAATGGGGTCGCAGTTGTTGGGTGTGATGTGGGTTGTCTGAGGTAGAGGGGCGGGGGGGGGAGGGGAGCGCAGTGATGGGTTGTGGTAGTGGGTGTCTAACTGAGGCTAGGGGGGAAAAGGGGGGAGTTGATGGTGTGAAGTGGGTGTCTGATGGTAGAGGGAGGGGGGGGGGGAGGGGAAGAAGGAGGGGGGCAGTTTGATGGGTGTGAAGTTGTGGTGTATAACTCTGTGGTTAGAGGGGGGGGGGGGACGCAGTGATGGGTGTGTAGTGGGTGTCTATACATGAGGTAGAGTGGGGCAGTTGTATTGGGTGTGATGTGGGGTGTCTAATCTGGGCGGTAGAGGTGGGCGCGGCAATAGGGTGTGACATGGTGGGCGTTTTGCGGACTAAAGGACTTGGCTTGGGTTTCGTATTAGGGCAGTTGAGGGCATGACCTGGGTGTTTATTAGGGCAGTGGGGGGGCAGATGAAGGGCATCATGACCTGGGTGTTTATTTGGCAGTGGGGGAGATGAAGGGCATGACAACTGGTGTCTTATTAGGGCAGAGGGGCAGATGAAGGGCAAGGACCTGGGTGTCTTACTAGGACAGAGGGGAGGATGAAGGGCATGACATTGGTTGTCTTATTTGGAGCAGAGGGACGGCAGAATATAAGGGCATGAAATGGTTGTCTTATTAGGGCGAAGGTGGGAGATGAAGGGCATGAGAGAACAGTAATTGCGCTTCAGACTCACTTCCTACTCCACCGAGTTTTTGGGCGAATAGTGCCCTATAAGCCGCTTTTTCTGTTCTCTGACAAGGTAAACCAAATAATGACGGGACCCTACAATCAAAAATAACTGTGCAGGGTTATCCGTTTTCAATTTTAATTTTACTAAGTTTTCAGAGGTACGTAGGAGAGAGTAGCCAGAACTGATCAAGCCCCCATTGAGTTACGTTGGGATGAAAAGCGGCCGTGTCTGAATCGCGCTTCATATACAAACGGTGTCTGTTCCCCGGCTGTCTTTTCTGGGCGGTGTCAAAGACCCTGCTCTGCAGGTGGCAGCAAGCTTTTAAATGCTGTGCCGGCATACCTGCCCTAGCACTTTGGGGTGTTTTTTTCTCCAGGGGATTCTAAGTTAGAAAAAGTTTTTGAATGCAAATACTTTTTTAAACAGCTTTATAGATTAATTTGTGGGAAGACATGGAATCAGCTACAACTTTATATATAACCACACTCACACACACACACACTCACACCACACACCACAAACCCTCTACAATGCAAACACACCAACACACTACACACACCACACACACTCACACACATACCACCACACTCACACACACACACTCACAACTACCACACACACTACACACAGAGGCCCTCAACACTTACTGAGGCCACCACACACAGAGACAGGAGGGGACAGGGGGCACATACCACACACACAAAGGCCAAAAATCAATACTGCAGCACCTCTCTACCCCCCTCCTCTTCACCCCCTACCTTCCGCCTTGCTCTTACATCTATTTCTAGAACGTTTGCACCTTCGTTCGCGCGGTGCGCTGTTTGCGCCTGATCCATTCACCGTGGTTTAGCGTAGCACGGCCGCTCACAGGACAAGGGTAACCCACACATTCTTTTCGCTGGGACAGTCAGACGAGACAGGTCGGTTTACTTGTGCGGTTGGGTGTGTTTTTTTTATAACAGGTTTACTGAGAAGACAGAGTTGTGTGTATCTTAAAGGTTGTTGGCTTGTTGAAGTCAATATTGTTGAGGGGGGGGGCAAAAGATTCAGCTTGTTTTATTACGTGTTTGGCTATCGATGAGATTGTTCGTAATAGTCGGCCGACCGAAGCAAAACAAACCTTCACGCGTTGTTGTTGGGAGCTGGCTTGTGACTGCTAAAGCCATGTGTAAAAATACATGGCGTTCATTCTAAGGCGGTGGTTAACACGGGCTTGATTCGTATTTGAAACATTTATGCTGTTCCTCCCAATGTAAAAATGTTTCAGTTTGTAGTATGACTTGATTGATTGTTAATACAGATTCAGTGTTCATGTAGCCAAGCTGATTTTTGGGTGTTTTATTTTTTTTATTAAGATGTGTATACTTTTTACTTCTCTAATTCTACAGGTCATCTGACTTTCATGTGTGCCCTTATGCAATCTGAATGCGATTTTCGTAGGTTCTGGCAAACAAAACTAGATTGGGCTTGGCAGACCTTAGTACATCTATAGTATGGGAGGTGTAGTGTTGGCCAGCACTATCTCATATAAATGCTTTAAATATACAATGCTGGGATTGTACTACTTTGGCGATTAGTGCTGCCATAATGCTTGCTACAGCTTTTTACTGCTGTAAATCTGAGGGGACACAGCAAACTAGGTTCAAGCAACCTATGTGATCGCTTGCCGCCAATGACGTCAGCACCTGCAAAGCTCGGTGGCTAAACTTGGTCAAACGACCACTATGTGATCGTTTACAGCCGCGCGCTCTGTTGCTAGCTAGCCAACTCTAAACAAAACGAACGCTCCTGCATGAGCGGTATCTAAAAATAGATCTTACGTCAGTGAAGAAACGGATTGCCGCGCCAGCAAAGCTCAGGGGCAAACTAGGCCAAAACGCCTATGTGATCTATTGGGTTGTTTGAGGGTGCGCGCGGGACACTGCCCGGTAGTTACTCTTCATTGTTTGTTTGTTTGTTGGTGTTTGTGTGTTTTGGACTACCACAACGCCACGCACGTCCCTCCACCCCACCCGGACTGTTTATTGTGTGTTTGTTGTTTGTTTGTGTTTGTTGTTTGTTTTGTCCTTCCCCACGCATGCACACCCCCACCCCCACCTGCCACACCCCCACACACGCTTGCACACACTCAAAGTTCCTTCTAAGGTTGTTTAACAAGTTATTCTTAAGTTCTTACTTAAGTTACTTTAAGTTGTCCTTAATTCATTCTCAAGTTTTCCTCAAAGTTCTTTACTTAAGTTACTTCTAAGTTTTTAATTAGGTGACCAAGTTTTTTATAAGTCTTAATAAGTTCTGATTAAGTTTTAAATTAAGTTCTTGATCAAGTTCTAATAAGTTCTTGATTAGGGGATGAGGTGGCTCCCCTCAGGCGTCATCCTTTAAGTACTAACCAAGTTCTTTTAAGTTTTATCTTATAATTATCAAAAAAATTCAAGCTATGTATTTTATCTTAAATAGTTAATGTCTAAGATTAGTACCACACACGCCTCAAAAAAAAAGTTGTGTCATCGTTGAGGATGTCTTGCTCTGCGTGCTCTGCAAATTCTTAAGGATGGTTTTACATCCGATGCACGCATTGATACAATTCGGCGTATATGGGAAATGTCGTTTATAGACTCCAGGTCTTTATTATTTGACTTCATCTTTTTATAATTCGCCATGATCTATTTTTTTAAAAATTTTATATTATTATTACATTTCTATATGGATTCAAAATAATGCTTTTGGTTTTTTGGCGGTTTGGCGTGATGATGGTGTCTTTTTTGCATTTAGTGGCTCAGATTTTTTGATTGCTTTTGTTTCTGTTGCCATCGGTTTTATTTTTTTATAGCCGCAATACTGCCCCCAAAGCGCAATTGGCGCAATATAATGGCAAACAGTTTTCAATGTTCAATATTCCATGAAGGGACTTTGGTGCTGGAGGTCTTGTTAGCGCATGGGTTTTTATAGACGGCATTGAACCAACTTGTTCAGGCGCTGGCGGCGTTTTGTTTTCTGATGCTGTAACATTTATTTTTTTTGTCTGTTCCACTCTGCTAATTTTTTTCCTGCTTTAACCACGCCAGGATGAGGGATTCTTTTCACAGGTCTCCACCTGGTTCAGTGTTTTCTGATGATTTTCTGGTTGGTTACTTTCCCACCTGATTCTGGTTTGATGCTATTTTCCTGCTGTTCATTTGAAGGAAATTAAAATCTTTTTTGATTAAAAGTTATTATTCCCTTGATTAATGCGATAACAATGTTCCAATCTGTAATATAAATCACACCTAGAGACTCTAATGTCTTTGTTTTAAAAACCGATCTTGAGTATAATTCATACGTAAGATCTTGTTCAGAATACAATGGAGGCAATCTTTGACTGTTTAGTGTACAAACTACGAACGTTTTGCCCAAACACTTTTCACCATTCTAGACCCTTGTGCGCTTCATACAATTGTTATGGATACTTTAAAATGTCTTGTGGAGTCATCTGCTGAATCTGTTCAATGCTGGAATTTTTTTTTTTTTCAGTTCCGAGTAATGTTTGTGTTTTCAAACGCTGACTATAGGAATTCTACCTCTCCTTTTGGGGCATAACAGATTGGCACATCAACTTGGTATTCATATGTCGGGAAAGGTTTAGGCTTGCCTGGGAGTGTAGTAGATCATCACTGTTACATGTTTTTTAATAATTTTAATTATTTTATTTTCGAAAATGAAGCCACGAAAATACTGTATGCTAACCTTGTATACCTTTCTGTGCTTATTGGTGGCCTATATGTGTAGGATACTCAATGCTTGGTAAAAGCTTGTTATGAATTAAACAGCAGACTGGCAAACTGACTTTTGTGGATTCAGCAAATGCTGATTGATATCATTGCAGCTTCGGTTGCGGCGAAAGATTTTCTAGTCAGCATGGAATATTTCCGTCATATATAATATGTAGGAAAAAAAATACATTTATAAAAATAATGGCTCACATCGCAATAAATGAGATGCGGCAGCTGTGTAGGAATGCGGCTGCTTTTTGCGGGCTGTATTTTTGCATTTTGTTAACTGCGGGATGGACGGCGAGAGAAAAAGACATAACTAAGCTATGGAGCAACTACAGCTGCACCAAGGACGCCTATGAAAGGCAGAGACTTGAGCAGTAGATTTTATTAATAGGACACCTGTTAGAACAGGGGGCATTGCAGCTTATCATTTATAAAATGTTGACCAAGCAATAAAAGAATATTATTAGTAACAGGCAAACGGTCCAGTCATTGCCCCCACCAAATTTCTGTGGTCTTTTATCAACCATCAGAAAAAACAAAAGATGCAAGAAATCGCGTTTATTGTCGGGGGTTTGACAGTCGTGTATTTTGTTGCTTATTAATATGGGTTCTGAAGAAATTTGAACAAAATCTATTATTCAACCCAAAGGTTATTGGAAGGGATCACAGGCAATACAAAAGCTAGGCCTACAGCTGGGTCAGTGAACAATCAGCAAAAGAATGGTTATCTAACAAGCGATTTGGCAATTTATTTAACCGACCTGCCCCTAGACGGTATAAAGGAGACCGACTTTGTGAACACACTCCAAAACGACACCCATCAAATGGATCTTCTATATTTTACCCTCTGATAGGATGTAGAACGAAAAGATTTAAGTACGCACTTACAAGTCATTGACATAGCTTCAAGATACTAAGATGCGGAACCATTAAACACAAATGAGTGCCTCTGCTGTGCTGTCGCTATACAACTGTATATCAACGAGGGCCACTACTTAGCCTCGATGATGCAAGTCGATGATGGAAAAGAATTTAAAGGGACAAAGGAGTGAATCAATTATTGTTAAACATAGAGGTTACCTTTAAAGTGGCATTCCGGGATTTCACAGTTCACAGCTTTAGTTGAAAACTTTAACATCAGTTAGGCTGAAAGACTTTTCTCCTACCAGTATCACAGTGTGCTTTTGACATTTCTCGCAAACACTGATTGGGTTTTAGAAGTACTGCCTCAGTTTTGCGCGCCTATGATATTGAAGAATTAATGGGCTATAAACCAAGTTCAAGCTAATCAAAAGAAAAACTAATAAATGTTGCTGATGCCTCCAGTAAGTACACCAGCAAACTATTACCGTTTGGTTTGCTAAGTAGGTTCTTTATTTACCGGGAGAGCTGGAAGGGGACACTCCGCATCAGGGCAAAGAATCCAGTTTGGAGTTGTTGACCGTTAGAAATAATAGAATTGTAAAGTGAATCGCCGTGTATGATTTACGAGAAACTTGACACATCAAAACAACCAGATCCTCATAGATCTTTTGTGTTGAATGAAGAACTGCAGATAATTCCGCCAAACACGTCCGCTTTTTTTATTTTTGTTAATATTTTTGAGTTTTTTTATAAATGGAAGGCTCAGATAGGAAGTGCCGAAACGAAAAACTAGAATGGTTAAAGGAAGAGACCTGAATCTGATACCGGGAATCTTTTCATGCGTGTAAGGCTATTAAGGTAAACATTTTCGGGGATTAATCATTGCTTGCTAAATCATCCAGATCACATACAATCTAACCCAAATTGGGAAAAAGAAGATCTTGATATAATAAAAAAAATTCGAAATCGTCATAACAAACTTGAGAAATGATTTAAATGGAATTGGATGAAAGCTTGATTGATCTTATGTTAAAAGTTGTTGAAAAAATTATAACCCCCCTGGGTTTGACGGTCCTCTGCTGCCCCGATTGAATATGAAATTTGGATTTTCAAAACACACGTTTTTGTGTTTTTTTCTATCTATGTTCTTCTTTGTTACAAACCAGTTGTGTTGATATCATGTAGATGAGTTGAGGTTTTCGCTTGTATGATGAAAAGTTTTTTGCCAAACAATGCTTCTTGTAGATGTATTGTTATGTTTGACTTGCACAACGCTGCGAGATATTCCTTTGCTTTCATTAATTGATTTTCTCACTGGCTCGAATTACTGTACATTTTTGACATTAAAATACATTCTCCTTAATATCATTTCTGATTATTTCATCCTTCATCTTTCCTAAAAACTTCTTGTTTGTATTGAATGCAAAGGCGCCGAATCTTTAGGGTAATCTGATGTATCATCCATCCCGCATTGAACTTTTGCCACTTCGGTTTTCCATGTCTTTTTAGATGGGCTTCAGTAGGGATTTCTATTAACAACTATCTTGTATCTGGGTAAAACTATGGACTCAGGATACGAGGGCTTTGTAAAGTAGTCTTAAAGCAACTCTTACTTCTAAAGCTTTGATAATTCCTAAATCAGTTTAACCACTATAAATACGGTTTGTCTATTTTGACTTTCTTTTTTTTCTTCATTATGCCAAAAGCTGTTAATGTATTCTTCTGAAGTTCCTGATAATTTGGTTTTGAAGTCAGCTTAATTGCTTCGTTTCTCTTGTGGACTAATCTGTCCATCTTTACGCTTGGGCGGATTTCTCTCATTGTCTTTCCAATATCAGCTGTTGTTCATCAACTTGTGGAAATTAGTCTTTTTCTGAAGCATCTGTGGATTTAGTTCTGAGATCCAGTGTTCTTCTTGAGGTATGGTTTCATGAACGGTTCTTGATCTAAAGCAATTATACGTTGACTGCTTTCATCTTCTAACATGTCTAATAAAAATTGTTAGGAAGTCTTAATGTCAGAATTATTGTTTGTGCCTCGGAAGATCGGGCACAAGTTTTGTCGGCTCTCGTGGATTCGTCTTAGACTTTCTGCTGCTAATGGTTAGTCATTATGCAGGTCATGGAGTTCCTGGTGGATATTCTAACGTCAACTTCTAGAATGAAACCTCGCTGCTGTTCAAGGCGTTAACTGTTCAACCACTTTAATGCCTTTTGAATATTATCTGTTCTGTGTAACATTTTAAAGTTGCGTATGGGAAGCGATTGCGCACATTGCCCTACCTTACAGGATTGTTTGCATCTAAATACTTGTGATAGTTAGACCTTTTACTCGGATCATTATGATCATGTATTTGTTGTTTGCTTTACAGTAATGATGCGTCGCCATACTATTTCCTCCCCGCATTCCGTTTTCTTTCTTCTGTATCATTGGTAGGTCGGACATAAATCAATCTGTACTCCAGTATACTTTAGATAGCGTCCCAGCTCATCCAGGGTGCTAATATAATGCGCAGGATCCAAACTATAATGTTTTCATGCAGGTATTTCTATATTTTTCAAAGACCGTCCCGCCAACAAACATAACATCGGCCATTAATAGGAATCATGATAGTCTCCCATCGTTTTACTTTCTATCTTCTGCCACGCATCTTGAAGCATGCTGGTAATCAGTATCTCTGATTGTCCTTTCCTATATGACTAGAAAGAACGCGCCTATTAGTCGGGATAAGGGTAGTGAGTCTTCATCAAACTTTCCCATGTTCATGTATCTTAAGGGTAACTCCCTTTCTAACGAGAGTTTGAGTCAAAATATTTTTCCGTTTTGGGCTGGACTTTAAGGACTAGCCAGTGCTTAATGTGCCCATCATGTGTTGCATTGGTCGTAGAAAGGTCATGTTATTTAAAGTGAAACACATGTTACTTTTCTGGATGACAGATGCAAGGCATGCTACCCTTAAGGCGCTGGTTACGGCTTGCAATATAAGAATGAGGGTCGTATCATCGCTATGTTAGGAAAGAAGAGGGATATTCCTTGTTCTTGGTTCAAACTTTAGTTGAAGATTGCATTTGTTATGCGCACGCTCCTCTGAACTTTCCGCTAATGTGTTCATGGTATCTTACTGTGGTTTCGCTTGCATCTGATGAGACGGGCTAATCACATAAATCCAACAGTGAGTTGCTGAGTATAGTTGTTGATCTTCAGGAGTCATTATGATTTCAGATAATTTCAGATTATTTGAAGTTCTTGACGCACTTGCTGCTGCGTTTTAAGAATGTTTCTGCTGAATTGGGTCCTCTATTAACTCTGGTGCTGAATGAGCGCCATCGGACTGACATAATAATTGAAGGCAAATGTACAAATATGATGATTACTCATTAAGGGACTGTTTTTCGAAGTTTTGTGGCGCTGGCCCCTCATACAGCGAACAATAAGCGACTCAAAGTCTGCGTAAACTACGTATGGAGAATTTTTGCATCCGTTTCCAGTTCTTTTAACAACTACTACTTTACTGCCTTCTGGGGCGCGTATTAGTTCTTGTATTACAATTTTACAGAATCTTTTACATTGTTTTTTTTGTTCAATCGCGGCTTGCACAGATGGAATTCTTGTTAACATTTTCTGCAGAATCTTGTTTATGGTATTGCTTTGAGTTTGCCGCATTATTCTATCTCCATTGTGCGTTTATTGTTGTAATGCGGTTGCCCCGCTGGTGAAATCATCAGTAGTAAGTGCAAAATGATTTTTGTCCTGGTTCGGCTATTGTTGGATGTTCTTGGGCTCTTTAATTGGGCACCAAATCTGTTTCCTCTTTCCATGTGTATTAATTAACAGTATGGGTGTTGTTTTGTTCTTTCAAACAGATCTATGAATCAGCAATAACGGGAAAGGATATTCACTAAAAGTTAAATCATTGATGTATGGGCGATCGTTAGGACACTCTCTCTGCGTTCTTGCGGGACGTAATGCAGCCTTTGCAAGTAACTCACCACTTAAAAATTTGTTGTCTGTATTTCTTTATGTTTCTAGAACTGCTTTTTTGCGACTCTAATGCAGGAAGTATAGTGGTATGTGTGACTTGCCCGACATATCGGGCGCTTACTTAGACTGTTTTAATGCTGATCTCTAGGACTTCGCCCTAGACCATCCCGAGACTCTCATTTTTGGTTCTTCAGCTGGCAGCGTTCAAAAACTGTGCAAGCAGTTCGTCTGCCCATCCAGACGTTCAGTCATTAGAGGAAAGGAATAGTCCTGCTGTTTTAGTTGAGGACCCAGACTTCTTAGATTTTCTTCATTTTTTGTTACATAGTCAATTAAAAAACAGCTAAATTTCTTTAACTGGCGGGTCTATTGTTAGTTTCTACTTTGGAACTGAGAAATAGCATAGACCAAACACTTGCCCGTACGCTTGTGATCTTGACTCTAATTTAATATTCATTCCTGTGCTCTCTTGGACATTTTTCTTGCATTGCTTCAAAAAATTCGTCTTGTCCTTCTATATTTAGCCATGTTGAGTCTTTTTATAAACTCAAAATATTTATTTAAATTAAAAAAAAAATACTTTATTCAGAAAAACCATTATCTTCGGTTCTTTTTGCGTTGGACTCATAAACTAAAGTATAAACGCCCTTTGGCATGTTAATGTGAGCGGTTTAGATCAGTGTTTAATGTTTCGTTAATTTTTTTAAGCATTCCTTTTTTATCAGCCTCGGAGTCTGGCTGTTGAGAAAAACTAGTCCTTGTTTATTTGATGATCAAAACTTTTGTCTTTTGTAGAATCATCAAATCGGTGTAAACGATTATATTCTTCCATCCGTGATGTTTGAGTCAGCTAGCGCTTTATTTATTGTCAGTTTTTTAAACGAACTAAGTTTAGCCGTTATTAGTTGACACCTTAGCTGTGTGCTTTTGAGAGTATAGTTTTTAATTTTTTGCCAGCAGCACTACAGCTAATGACACAGGGCCAAGAGCTAAAGACAAAACCGCCTAGGAGGTTGTAAAGCTGCGGGTGCACCAACGACTGTGCTAAGAGACCTACATCGTTCCAGCTGTTGCAGCACTAATAGTCGATGCTCAGTTTTGGACATATGTATACAGAATTAAGGCAGCAGAATACCTTCGTTGGGTTGTGCTGTTTTTTGAATGGTCTGCTTAGTTTTTTGTTGCATTTGATGTAAATGTTTGTTAATCTGTAGGTTTTTATTCTGGGGTTTCTTTAACCTGCGAAATTGCCTGCTATCTCTTCTTTTGGCGGTGCTGGAGGGCTCATTTGGATAACCTGAAGACATTGCTTTTTTTAAATTAAAATTATATTTTAGTATTGTATATCTTGTAATCTGCTACCTTCAATAGTCTGCCTTGAATTCTTATATTAAAAACAAATGTTCATTAAGCGGTTTATAGGCTTCTTCTTCTTATCAATTTGAATGTTTTTACGTCTCTCTCAGTTCTCAACGCTTCCATCGTATATGATTTCCTCCGTTGACATTAGGTCAATCCTTAAACCGTATATTTGTTGTTAAATAATCATCATGTCTTACCCTGTGAAGGTGTAGATCTTTAGAAGCAAGGTATGCTGTTGGACTTTCTAACCCTCCCTCCCCAAACAATTTTCTTAATTTCGTCAAAATGATGATAAGGTCTAAGTCCGCTAGCATGATTTGGTTAGGTTGCCTCTGTCGGACTTGTTATTTCGTTTTTTTTGATATTAAAAACTTTTCACTTCCTTTTTGAACTGGTTTTCTTCATCTTCCACAGGCAATAATATACCTTTAAGCGATCTTGCTGAGACGCTAAATATATAATTCCATTATAGGGTCTGCCTGCTTCTAGGATATGTTGTATGATGACGCAGTTTACGTAATATATTTATAGTTGGGACTTATATTGATTCCAATCAGCTTTGCTAAATCCTGGGTTGGATTTACAACGTCAAAACTTAACGAGTTGTCAGAAATGCTGTACTTTGCTTCGGTGTCTGTTGATTTGTTAACTCGTTTTGTATTCATTAAAATGTTAGTTCTTATGTCATTGTCTTTTTTATGCTCTTGAAAAGTTTGGGGCATGCGCTTTTTAAAACTCAATATCTAGGGGAATGGAAAAAGCGATTACCATACGCATAACTTGCAGCTAAAGACCTTTTTGCTGCTTTTAGCACTCTGAGGCGAGTTCGGGCGCCTATTCTAAGTTTTAGAGGCTTCTTCATTGCCGATTCCTTGAAACGCAAGTCTTCCTTTCATATCGCGGTTAGCCATAGATCAGAATAGGTTAAAAATTTGTCTGCATTGTCTTAAAGAAATTTCTTCTTGCCCTCATGTTTTACAGAAATTTTCTTATCGATTGCCCGCCCCAATTTCTGGAACTGTTTATGGTTTGGTTGTGTGGAAGCTAGTTCTATTTTAAAGTAAGCCGTGCTGTGCCTGGCAAGGTTCAAATCATCCGTCCTAGCTGGAAATCTAACAGTAAGATTTTGTTTGCATCAATAGTGATGGATTATTGGAAAAAAGTTATTTTTCCGTTTATTTCCCTGCTCGCCTTGGGGTTCTTTCTGCTTTCTATAGGGCCAAGAATCGAGGCCTATGCTTGTGACATTTTTATTTTTATACAAAATAAAAAGTTAATTATTTATTAAAATGCAGGATTGAATTGAAGGCGGGAAGAAGATTTGATGTTTTTGATCCTGGAGATCAAACATGGTGAAATGATTCCCTTTGACACTGCATTCGTCAGCGCTCTCAATGCGACGTGAATTATCAAGAATAGTCGGTCGAGCATTTTACAAAAGTTTAGGTAAAGTATCATCCCGAATTTATAGACCCAAATGATTTTGAAATTAGAAGATGGTCATTTGTTTTGTAAAGAGCGATCCAAGGAGTATCTGTCGGTTACAACTAATCCTGACCCAATCATGTTTAGCCATGAGTTCAATTATAAATAGAATCAGTGTGAAAGATCAATATTCGCCCTTGGCATTGCTAGACACAAAATTAGATAGGGATGCAGTTGCGAAAACCTTCAAAACACACTGCAAGAACTCCGACAGATAACAAAGGCAAAACATGGACTTAAAGTATTAAAATCATTCAGCAGGTGTTTTATAAATGTAATAGAAGCAGAATCCATGTTTTTTCAAGAAGAAACTCAGCGGGTTAATGTCTATACACGACCCGCCGCTACCCATGCGATGAAATAGAGGCTCTTGATCATGCTTTAAGAAGGTTCAGAGGCGAATTACAAACAATTTAGCAAAACTAGGTGAAACTAGATGTGCATATAATATAGAGAAAAGAAAAACTCGTTGAGGCTGATGACGCCATCTTAGGGCCTGTTATTAAGATAAGAATATGACAAAGGACTAATAGATCTTGAACAAGAAAGATCAGCTAGTCTTGAATGACGGTCTACTTACCGAGGACCATTTCCGAACTCTAGTGAATAGAATATGTAGAAACTATCGAAAAAATTTTATATGAAGACACAACATAGCAGAATGATACGAACGCTGTTTAGAGAGCATGGAGTCACATTAGCAAGCGTTATAACGGCATTTGGATTTGCTTGATGTACACTGTGATGGTTTTACAGGCAGGCGGTGGCCAAAGTTCAGTACCTCGCCGCCATCGCCTCCCTGATAAATTCTTGGGTAAAAAAAACTGTTGATCATTCTTGCGTGGTTTATTAAACAAACTTTGCCTGTTAAGCTTTAGACTCTTTTCCGGGTATATTAGGGGTTTGTCTGCTGGCTTTTGTTCCTACTGCAGCATAGGAGTTGGGCTTTATGGCCGAGCTCTTATGGACATTAGTTCTTTTAATAGTTGGCGTTATTTTTTAGTAGATAATGACCAAGTAATACTAGGGCCATGGTAATCCATAGGGTAACAAGCGCTGTCTTTTCATATTCATGTACTCGAGAACAGCAGTCCGCGAGCTTTGCTGAGTCTTCAATGGCTTTGGGCTTTGGACTTCGGGATTGGATTGACTTTATCTTGGGTGTTCATTTTATTGTGTTGTAATATCTACTGGCTCAGAATTTATTGTTCGTTTTTTCCCAACCTCTTGTTCTTTGCCTGCTATATAGAATTTCATTTTTAGGTTTATTCTTATACCTATCTTGGAGTATGAGGTCGAGGGCAGCATGTATAAACCTGTGCAACTGCATAGTCTATTTCGTTCTTGCGTATTGTAATACTTGTTGGTTTTTTTATTCTTGAAGGTAAATCAACTGTAGAATTATTGGCGTCCTCTAAATTTCTAAGTATTGTTTTTCGTTGCGCTGTTCAAAGCAGTATGAAGGATTTCTGTTATGCTTGATCTTGCCTGTGCTTGTGAAAACCTTTTGCAACACCAAACGTAAGTGCGAAGAGTCGTTTTTTTCGTTTCTATTCCCGCTCTTGTAAGGCACTTTAGAAGTGTCTTAGATAAATGTTGTCCATGCTGTTTTTTGCTATTGCTGTAGGGCCCCAGCTGTAAAGGTTTTGCCTGAAATAGAAAGTTTTGAAAGGACGGGTTGCCTGTCATAGTTATACTTTCTGTGCGTGCCCGAAATAAAGGTCGCCTAGGCCATGTTTATGATCCAACTTTTGTCTCTTTTGCTGTCTTGATGTTAATAGTGATTTCGTTACTGAGCACTTTCAAAAGCATTCATGTCTATTATGTGCTGAGTGTTTATTGTTTGTCATTTGTGTAATGGCGCTCGCAGTCAGTCAGTCTAAATATGCGTTGAAGGTGTAATAAAATGAAATTGTACACTGACCTCATCAAAGGTGATCATGGTGATTTACATTGATCAGGCATACGCCTCTCCTCTCCCAGTTGATGCGCATTACACAGCAAAGTTTAATCTGGTTCTGTTAAAATGCATGCGATGACCTAACACGCTTTCTTTGGTGTGGTCGTTTTTCAAATAGGGGGGTTAGTTTTCGCTTAATGGAGTACTCACATTTTTATGAAATGAGGCAGTCAGTCTGGGTCAAAGCATTGTCAAGAGTTTCAGTTGCTTTATTTTTAAGATTGTTGTGCGGCCCACCCAACAGAATATTTTGCATAAGCATATTTGAATGCACGCATTTTTAATTTGTTTTAAAAATGTTTGTAACAATAACCATCCCTAAGACCGCCCTTCGTTTTTGAACTGCTATTGTAACGGGAATGCGGGGCCAAAATGGTTGCGCTCCATTGAAATTTTCTTACAAGTCGTATGGTTTAATATAGCAAAGCCTAGAAGAATAATAAGGTTCTATAAGTTAACAAATCCGGAACCAAAATGCAGCCAGTTAACAATACCTGATGGTTATTTACGGGTTTTGCTCACTAAAGAAGCAATGATGTAACTTTGTCAACTCTCTAATCCCCCCTAAACAATGCAAATCTAAAAACAATGTTAAACATTTAAGCTTGAAGATAGATGAAACTTCTTACTTTTTTGATAGAGAGCTAGCTAAAAGGTTAGGCTTTACATCTAGCAATTTACCCACTCATAGTTTTATTGCTGAGCAGACAAAAATACTTATGAGGGTGAAAATTCCGCTCGATCTTGCATTACATTCATTACTCTATGTTCCATTTGGATGTGCTGAGCACTGATGAATACTATCTGATGGAAGGACCACTCAATGTTTTAAGAGCTCTTCGTCAGGGAAAGCTGCCATATTGCGTTTTGAAATAAACGAATTACATAATTTACGTTTAAAAGAAAGATTTGTTATGTGGGAGGGTCGGATCATATTATAAAAAAATCATGACAAACAGGGAAGTTGTAAATGGTGTTAACCTGCACATTGTTTTGGAAATAAAATATGCGTTACTAAAAATATGTCGCGTGGGCCAGAAGAAAAAACGGGAGGGGGAGTTACATTGGGCCTGTGGAGGTGTATAACTCTTAGGATTTAAAAGACCCTTGCAGTCGTTGCGGTCTTTGTACAGAAACGGTGGTGAGATAGGCGCTTTGTATGGTTTTGAGTACAACTAAGATGGTGGATTATAACGCAAAGGGTTGGCGAATCAAAAAGTTTCCTAAACTAGAACAGCTGCGCCAATCTAGAGCAAATAATGTTGGTCCAGATGAATTATAAAATAGTTCGAAAAACTGAACCTCAAATGGCACTTAGATTGCCATATTAGAATGGGACATTATATTTGTATTCAATAAGCCCATTTACATATTTTAGACGTCAAAAAAGTTGCAGTAAAGCATTCATACTTGGCCCTTTACTTGTAAGTCTTATGCCAGATGACAATTGTCGGAAAGAGATTGAAATATACAGACGTTATGGGAAAAAACAGTAATCCTCCACAGAAGAGAAGCGGTTTTAAAAGATGCTTATTCAAAAATTTCAGTTCATGCCGCAAATGAAATTAGGGGACGCGTTTCACAATTAATATTTGAAATTTCTGTCTTAAAAGATAAGGAGAGGGATTGGGGTCTGTGGGCGTTAGTGACGTCCTTTGTTAAAGGATTTAATTAGCTGGCCAAAACTTAGTAGTTGACAGTCTTTAAGTTACTGTTGTCATTCTTCACATTGGGTGAGGATATTAAGGTTCATAACAACAAGCAACAAATCAATTCTTTTAAGTCTAATAGATACAATTTACAGCACTGTATTGGATAAATCTTACACATTTAGGCCTTATAGGATTTTATTTTACTGAACAAGTTTTGACATGAGCATGATAAAACAATAAATGGATTAGATTAAATTCTGGTATAAAGCTCGTGGAGTCAGTTAAACTTATGGACAAAAAACCCCTCATTGTTCATGATTTGTGGACAGACTGGTTGTTCTACACACCTTTTGGAATTTAACATATATTTGTACTAAACCTATTTCAATAGTTTATGTTTTAATTTTAATCATATTGTGTTTTTCTGTCCAACCTTAAATGGAAAAAAAGTTATATATTAGTTGGTTTATTTGGACTGATGATAACTTATTTTTAGTTAATCCTAGCAATTTAACTGAGTGAGATGTCTAGATATGTTTTATAGACTGTTAGAAGGAACGCAGACACTATTTATTATAGATGACTGTTCGGCAGAAAGAGTCATAGTTAAAAGAGATAAACTTTGTCGAAAACTAGCTTTCAGTGGAAGACATGCTGGATAAGTGTGTGGATTTTATGGCAAAAATATAACTCGGTTTAAAAGACTTTAGAGATCAGTTAATGGACTGTTAAAAGTTCTATTTTCACATGAATGTACAGAGACTCATTTTGAAGAATGTTTGCGCGGAAAAATGATGTTATTGAAAACGACAGGAAAAACACAGGATTAAGCAAAACTGTATAAATCTGAAAACTTTATTAATTAGTATTAAAAAACGGATAACCTGAACAGTTTGTTTGTTTGAGGTCGTTATTTGTGGTTACTTGTCCAGAGAACAGGAAATAGGCGGCCTTTTAGGCACTTTCGACCAAAAAACTCGGTGGAGGTGCAAAGTGAGTCAGAAGCGGCATATTACTGTTCTCTGCATGACATGGTTGTCTTATTTGGACAGAGGGGGCGGATGAAGGGCATGACATGGTTGTCTTATTAGGGCAGAGGGGGCAGATGAAGGGCATGACATGGGTGTCTATTAGGGCAGAGGGGCAGATGAAGGGCATGACGTGGGTGTCTTACTAGGGCAGAGGGGGCAGATGAAGGGCATGACATGGGTGTCTTATTAAGGCAGAGGGGGCAGATTAAGGGCATCACCTGGATGTCTTACTAGGGCAGAGGGGGCAGATGAAGGGCATGACGTGGGTGTCTTTTTAGCACAGAGTGGGCAGATGAAGGGCGTGACCTGGGTGTCTTTTTAGCACAGAGGGGGCAGATGAAGGGCGTGACATAGGTGTGTCATTAGGGCAGATGAAGGGTATGAAATGGGTGTCTTCTTTGGGCAGATGAAGGGCATTACCTGGGTGTCTTTTTAGCACAGAGGGGGCAGATGAAGGGCGTGACCTGGGTGTCTTTTTAGCACAGAGGGGGCAGATGAAGGGCATTACCTGGGTGTCTTTTTAGCACAGAGGGGGCAGATGAAGGGCATTACCTGGGTGTCTTTTTAGCACAGAGGGGGCAGATGAAGGGCATGACATGGGTGTCTTTTTAGCACAGAGGGGCAGATGAAGGGCATGACATGGGTGTCTTTTTAGCACAGAGGGGGCAGATGAAGGGCATGACATGGGTGTCTTTTTAGCACAGAGGGGGCAGATGAAGGGCATTACCTGGGTGTCTTTTTAGCACAGAGGGGGCAGATGAAGGGCATGACATGGGTGTCTTTTTAGCACAGAGGGGGCAGATGAAGGGCGTGACATGGGTGTGTCATTAGGGCAGATGAAGGGCGTGACATAGGTGTGTCATTAGGGCAGATGAAGGGCATGACATGGGTGTGTCATTAGGGCAGATGAAGGGCGTGACATGGGTGTGTCATTAGGCAGATGAAGGGCGTGACATGGGTGTGTCATTAGGGCAGATGAAGGGCGTGACATGGGGTCTTGTTAGGACAGAGGGGGCAGATGAAGGGCGTGACATGGGTGTGTCATTAGGGCAGATGAAGGGCGTGACATGGGTGTGTCATTAGGGCAGATGAAGGGCGTGACATGGGTGTCTTGTTAGGACAGAGGGGGCAGATGAAGGGCGTGACATGGGTGTGTCATTAGGGCAGATGAAGGGCGTGACATGGGTGTGTCATTAGGGCAGATGAAGGGCGTGACATGGGTGTGTCATTAGGGCAGATGAAGGGCGTGACATGGGTGTCTTTTTAGCACAGAGGGGGCAGATGAAGGGCGTGACATGGGTGTGTCATTAGGGCAGATGAAGGGCGTGACATAGGTGTGTCATTAGGGCAGATGAAGGGCGTGACATGGGTGTCTTGTTAGGACAGAGGGGGCAGATGAAGGGTATGAAATAGGTGTCTTCTTTGGGCAGATGAAGGGCATTACCTGGGTGTCGTATTGGGGCAGAGGGGGCAGATGAAGGGCATGACATGGGTGTCTTAGTAGGGCAGATGAAGGGCATGACATGGGTGTCTTATTGCGGCAGAGGGGGCAGATGAAGGGCATGACCTGGGTGACTCATTAGGGCAGATGAAGGGCATTACATGGGTGTCTTATTGGGGCAAATGAAGAGCATAACCCGGGTGTCTTATTAGGCCATAGGGGGCAGATGAAGGGCAAGACCTGAATGTCTTATTAAGGCAGATGAAAGGCGTGACCTGGGTGTCTTATTGGAGCAGGTGAAGGGCTTGACCTGGGTGTCTTATTAGGGCAGATAAAGGGTGTGACCTGGGTGTCTTATTAGTACAGAGGGGGCGGTTGAAGGGCGTGACATGGGTGTCTTTATTAGGGCAGAGGGGGCAGATGAAAGGAATGACCTGGGTGTCTTATTAGGGCAGATGAAGGGCGTGACCTGGGTGTCTTATTAGGGCAGAGGGGGAGATGAAGGGCGTGACCTGGGTGTCTTATTAGGACAGAGGGGGAGATGAAGGGCATGACCTGGGTGTCTTATTAGGGCAGATGAAGGGCATGACCTGGGTGTCTTATTAGGACAGAGGGGAGATGAAGGGCGTGATCTGGGTGTCTTATTAGGGCAGAGGGGGAGATGAAGGGCGTGACCTGGGTGTCTTATAAGGACATAGGGGCAGATGAAGGGCGTGACATTGGTGTCTTATTAGGACAGAGGGGGCGGATTAAGGGCATGACCTGGGTGCCTTATTAGGTCAGAGCGGGAGATGAAGGGTGTGACATGGGTGTCTTATTAGGGCAGAGGGGGCAGACGAAGGGCGTGACCTGGGTGTCTTATTAGGGCAGGTGAAGGGCGTTACATGGGTGTCTTATTAGGACAGATGGGGCAGATGAAGGGCATGCAGTGGGTGTCTTATTACGATAGTTGGCAGATGAAGGGCGTGATATGGGTGTCTTATTAGGGCAGGTGAAGGGCGTGACATGGGTGTCTTATTAGGGGAGATGAAGGGCGTGACATGGGTGTCTTATTAAGGCAGATGAAGGGCATGACATGTGTGTCTTATCAGGGCAGATGAAGGGCATGATATGGGTGTCTTATTAGGGTAGAGGGGGCAGATGAAGGGCGTGATATGGGTGTGTTATTAGGGCAGATGAAGGGCGTGACATTGGGTGTCTTATTAGAGCAGAGAGGGCAGATGAAGGTCTTGACATCAGTGTCGTATTAGGGCAGTGGGGGAAGGTGAAGGTCGTGACATGGCATGACACTGGTGTCTTGTTGGGACAGAGGGGTAGATGAAGGGCGTGACCTGGGTGTCTCATTAGGGCAGATGAAGGGCATGATCTGGTTGTCTTATTTGGGCAGATAAAGGGCATGACCTGGGTGTCTTATTAGGGCAGATGAAGGGTATGACCAGGGTGTCTTATTAGGATAAAGAGGGCAGATGAAGGTCGTGACCTTGGTGTGTTATTGTGGCAGAGGGGGCAGATGAAGCGCATGACCTGGGTGTCTTATTAGGACAGATGGGGCGGATGATGGGCATGACATGGGTGTCTTATTGGGGCAGATGAAGGGCATAACCTGGGTGTCTTAATAGGACAGAGGGGTAGATGATGGGCGTGACCTGGGTGTCTTATTGAGGCAGATGAAGGGCATGACCTGGGTGTCTTATTAGACAGAGGGGTAGATGATGGGCGTGACCTGGGTGTCTTATTGAGGCAGATGAAGGGCATGACCTGGGTGTCTTATTAGGACAGAGGTGGCAGATGAAGGGCATGACATTGGTGTCGTATTGGGGCAGATGAAGGCATAACCTGTGTGTCTTATTAGGACAGAGGTGGCAAATGAAGGCATGACATTGGGGTCTTATTAGGACAGAGGGGTAGATGATGGGCGTGACCTGGGTGTTTTATTCGGGCAGAGGGGGCAGATGAAGGGCGTGACATGGGTGTTTTATTAGAGAGAGGGGCAGATGAAGGGCGTGACATGGTTTTTCTTATTGGGGCAGAGGGGGGACATGAAGGGCGTGACATGGGTGTTTTTTTTCGGGCAGAGGGGCAGATGAAGGGCGTGACATGGGTTTTTATTCGGGCAGATGAAGTGCATGACCTGGGTGCCTTATTATGGCAGATAAAGGGCATGATATGTGTGTCTTATTTGGGTAGATGAAGGGCATGACCTGGGTGTCTTATTAGGACAGAGGGAGCAGATGAAGGGCGTGACCTGTGTGATTATTAGGACAGTGGGGACAGATAAAGGGTATGACATGGGTGTCTTATTAGGGTAGAGGGAACAGAAAAAGGGCATGACATGTGTGTCTTATAGGGCAGATGAAGGGCATGGCCTGGGTGTTTTATTCGGACATAGGGGGCAGATGTAGCGCGTGACATGGGTGTCTTATTAAGGCAGGTGAAGGGGGTGACATGGGTGTCTTATTAGGGCAGATGAGGGGCAAGCAATGGTGTCTCATTAGAGCAGATAAGGGGCATGACATGTGTCTTATTAGGGCAGATGAAGGGCGTGACCTGGTGTCTTATTAGGACAGAGGGGGCAGATGAAGGGCATGACATGGGTGTCTTATTAGGACAGGTGAAGGGCGTGACATGGGTGAGTTATTAGGACAGAGGGGGCAGATGAAGGGCATGACATGGGTGTCTTATTAGGGCAGATGAGGGGCAAGCAATGGGTGTCTCATTAGAGCAGATAAGGGGCATGACATGTGTGTCTTATTAGGGCAGATGAAGGGCGTGACCTGAGTGTCTTATTAGGACAGAGGGGCAGATGAAGGGCATGACATGGGTGTCTTATTAGGACAGATGAAGGGCGTGACATGGGTGAGTTATTAGGACAGAGGGGGGCAGATGAAGGGCATGACATGAGTGTCTTATTAGGGTAGATGAAGGGCGTGACCTGGGTGTCTTATTAGGACAGACGGGGCAGATGAAGGGCGTGACATGGTGTCTTTTTAGGGCAGATGAAGGGTGTGACCTGGGTGCTATTAGTGCAGATGAAGGGTGTGTCGTATTAGGCAGATGAAGATCGTGACCTGGGTGGCTTATTAGGGCAGAGGGGGTGGATGAAGGCGTGACCTGGTTGTCTTATTAGGACAGAGGGGGAGATGAAGGGCATGAGCTTAGTGTCTTAATAGGGCAGATGGTGTAGATGAAAGGCATGACATTGGTATCGTATTAGGACAGGGGGCAGATGAAGGGCATGACCTGGGTGTCTTATTAGGGCAGATAAAGGGCGTGACCTAGGTGTCTTATAGGGCAGATAAAGGGCGTGACCTGGGTGTCGTATTAGGGCAGATAAAGGGCGTGACCTGGGTGTCTTATTAGGGCAGATGCGGGGGAAGGAGATGAAGGACATGACCTGGGTGTCTTATTAGGACAGAGGGTAAAGATGAAGGGCGTGACATGGGTGTCTTCTTAGGGCAAAGGGGGCAGATGGAGGGATGACCTGGGTGTCTTACTGGGGCAGAGGGGCAGATGAAGGGTATGACCTGGGTGTCTTATTAGGGCAGATGAAGGGCGTGACATGGTTGTCTTTTTTGGACAGAGGCGGCAGATGAAGGGTGTGACATGGGTGTCTTATTAGGGCAGATGAAGGGCATGACATGGGTATCATATTAGGGGAGTGGGGGCATCACCTGGATGTCTTACTAGGGCAGAGGGGGCAGATTAAGGGCATGACATGGGTGTCTTTTAGCACAGAGTGGGCAGATGAAGGGCGTGACCTGGGTGTCTTTTTAGCACAGAGGGGGCAGATGAAGGGCATGACATAGGTGTGTCATTAGGGCAGATGAAGGGTATGAAATGGGTGTCTTCTTTGGGCAGATGAAGGCATTACCTGGGTGTCGTATTGGGGCAGAGGGGGCAGATGAAGGGCATGACATGGGTGTCTTTTTAGCACAGAGGGGGCAGATGAAGGGCGTGACATGGGTGTGTCATTAGGGCAGATGAAGGGCATGACATAGGTGTGTCATTAGGGCAGATGAAGGGCGTGACATGGGTGTCTTTTTAGCACAGAGGGGGCAGATGAAGGGCGTGACATGGGTGTGTCATTAGAGCAGCTGAAGGGCATGACATGGGTGTGTCATTAGGGCAGATGAAGGGCGTGACATGGGTGTGTCATTAGGGCAGATGAAGGGCATGACATAGGTGTGTCATTAGGGCAGATGAAGGGCGTGACATGGGTGTCTTGTTAGTACAGAGGGGGCAGATGAAGGGTATGAAATGGGTGTCTTCTTTGGGCAGATGAAGGGCATTACCTGGGTGTCGTATTGGGGCAGAGGGGGCAGATGAAGGGCATGACATGGGTGTCTTAGTAGGGCAGATGAAGGGCATGACATGGGTGTCTTATTGCGGCAGAGGGGGCAGATGAAGGGCATGACCTGGGTGACTCATTAGGGCAGATGAAGGGCATAACCCGGGTGTCTTATTAGGCCATAGGGGGCAGATGAAGGGTAAGACCTGAATGTCTTATTAAGGGAGATGAAAGGCGTGACCTGGGTGTCTTATTGGAGCAGGTGAAGGGCTTGACCTGGGTGTCTTATTAGGGCAGATAAAGGGCGTGACCTGGGTGTCTTATTAGTACAGAGGGGGCGGTTGAAGGGCGTGACATGGGTGTCTTTATTAGGGCAGAGTGGGCAGATGAAAGGAATGACCTGGGTGTCTTATTAGGGCAGATGAAGGGCGTGTCCTGGGTGTCTTATTAGGGCAGAGGGGGAGATGAAGGGCGTGACCTGGGTGTCTTATTAGGACAGAGGGGGAGATGAAGGGCATGACCTGGGTGTCTTATTAGGGCAGATGAAGGGCATGACCTGGGTGTCTTATTAGGACAGAGGGGAGATGAAGGGCGTGATCTGGGTGTCTTATTAGGGCAGAGGGGGAGATGAAGGGCGTGACCTGGGTGTCTTATTAGGACATAGGGGCAGATGAAGGGCGTGACATTGGTGTCTTATTAGGACAGAGGGGGCGGATTAAGGGCATGACCTGGGTGCCTTATTAGGTCAGAGCGGGAGATGAAGGGCGTGACATGAGTGTCTTATTAGGGCAGAGGGGGCAGACGAAGGGCGTGACCTGGGTGTCCTATTAGGGCAGAGGGGGCAGATGAAAGGCATTACCTGGGTGTCTTGTTAGGACAGAGGGGGCAGTTGAAGGGCGTGACATGGGTGTCTTATTAAGGCAGATGATGGGCATGACATGGTTGTCTTATTAGGACAGAGCGGCAGATGAAGGGCATGCCCTGGGTGTCTTACTAGGACAGAGGGGGCAGATGAAGGGCGTGACCTGGGTGTCTTATTAGGGTAGATGAAGGGCATGACCTGGGTGTCTTATTGGACGGAGGTGGGGGGGGGGCAGATGACGAGCGTGACATGGGTGTCCTATTAGGACGGGGGCTGGTGATGGGCATGCTATGGGTGTCTTATTTGGGCAAACGAAGGGCGTGACACGGGTTTCTCATTAGGACAGAGGGGGCGGATTAAGGGCGTGACTGGGTGCCTTATTAGGACAGATTAGGCTTATGAAGGGCGTGACCTGGGTGTTTTATTCGGGCAGAGGGGGCAGATGAAGGGCGTGACATGGGTGTCTTATTGGGGCAGTATGAAGGGCATAACCTGGGTTTCTTATTAGGACAGAGGTGGCAGATGAAGGGCGTGACATGGGTGTCTTATTGGGGCAGATTAAGGGCGTGACATGGGTGTCTTATTGGGGCAGATGAAGGGCATAACCTGGGTTTCTTATTAGGACAGAGGTGGCCGATGAAGGCGCGTGACATGGGTGTCTTATTGGGGCAGATGAAGGGCATAACCTGGGTTTCTTATTAGGACAGAGGTGGCAGATGAAGGGCGTGACCTGGGTGTCTTATTGGGGCAGATGAAGGCATAACCTGGGTTTCTATTAGGACAGAGGTGGCAGATGAAGGGCGTGACATGGGTGTCGTATTTGGGAGATGAAGGGCATAACCTGGGTTTCTTATGAGGACAGAGGTGGCAGATGAAGGGCGTGACATGGGTGTTTATTGGGGCAGATGAAGGGCATAACCGGGTTTCGTATTCGGACAGAGGTGGCAGATGAAGAGCGTGACATGGGTGGTCTTATTGGGGCAGATGAAGGGCATAACCTGGGTTTCTTATTAGGACAGAGGTGGCAGATGAAGGGCGTGACATGGGTGTCTTATTAGGACAGAGGTGGCAGATGAAGGGTGTGACCTGGGTGTCTTATTGAGGCAGATGAAGGGGCGTGACATGGGTGTCTTATTAGGACAGAGGTGGCAGATGAAGGGCGTGACATGGGTGTCTTATTGGGACAGAGGGGTAGATGATGGGCGTGACCTGGGGGTCTTATTAGAGCAGAGGGGGCAGATGAATGGTATGACATGGGTGTCTTTTTACGGCAGATGAGGGCGTGACCTGAGTGTCTTATTAGGGGAGATGAATGGCCTGACCTGGGTGTCGTATTAGGGCAGATGAAGGGCGTGAATGGGTGTCTTATTAGGGCAGATGAAGGGTGTGACCTGGGTGGCTTATTAGTGCAGATGAAGGGTGTGTCCTGGGTGTCGTATTAGGGCAGATGAAGATCGTGACCTGGGTGGCTTATTAGGGCAGAGGGGGCGGATGAAGGGCGTGACCTGGTTGTCTTATTAGGACAGAGGGGGAGATGAAGGGCATGAGCTGGGTGTCTTAATAGGGCAGATGGTGTAGATGAAAGGCATGACATTGGTATCGTATTAGGACAGGGGGCAGATGAAGGGCATGACCTGGGTGTCTTATTAGGGCAGATAAAGGGCGTGACCTAGGTGTCTTATTAGGGCAGATAAAGGGCGTGACTGGGTGTGTATTAGGGCAGATAAAGGGGCGTGACCTGGGTGTCTTATTAGGGCAGATGCGGGGGGGAAGGAGATGAAGGACATGACCTGGGTGTCTTATTAGGACAGAGGGTAAAGATGAAGGGCGTGACATGGGTGTCTTCTTAGGGCAAAGGGGGCAGATGGAGGGGGATGACCTGGGTGTCTTACTGGGGCAGAGGGGGCAGATGAAGGGTATGACCTGGGTGTCTTATTTAGGGCAGATGAAGGGCGTGACATGGTTGTCTTTTTGGACGAGGCGGCAGATGAAGGGTGTGACATGGGTGTCTTATTAGGGCAGATGAAGGGCATGACATGGGTTATATATTAGGGGAGTGGGGGCAAATGAAACGTGACATGGGTGTCTTATTAGGGGAGATGAAGGGCATGAAATGGGTGTCTTATTAGGACAGGGGGCAGATGAAGGGCGTGATATGGGTGTCTTATTAGGGCAGGTGAAGGGCGTTACATGGGTGTCTTATTAGGACAGATGGGGCAGATGAAGGGCATGCAGTGGGTGTCTTATTACGATAGTTGGCAGATGAAAGGGCGTTGATATGGGTGTCTTATTAGGGCAGGTGAAGGGCGTGACATGAGTGTCTTATTAGGGGAGATGAAGGGCGTGACATGGGTTGTCTTATTAGGCAGATGAAGGGCAATGACATGTGTGTCTTATCAGGGCAGATGAAGGGCATGATATGGGTGTCTTATTAGGTAGGGGGGCAGATGAAGGGCGTGATATGGGTGTGTTATTAGGGCAGATGAAGGGCGTGACATTGGGTGTCTTATTAGAGCAGAGAGGGCAGATGAAGGTCTTGACATCAGTGTCGTATTAGAGCAGTGGGGGAAGGTGAAGGTCGTGACATGGGCATGACACTGGTGTCTTGTTGGGACAGAGGGGTAGATGAAGGGCGTGACCTGGGTGTCTCATTAGGGCAGATGAAGGGCATGATCTGGTTGTCTTATTTGGGCAGATAAAGGGCATGACCTGGGTGGTCTTATTAGGGCAGATGAAGGGTATGACCAGGGTGTCTTATTAGGATAAAAGGGGCAGATGAAGGTCGTGACTTGGTGGTGTTATTCTGGCAGAGGGGTCAGATGAAGCGCATGACCTGGGTGTCTTATTAGGACAGATGGGGCGGATGATGGGCATGACATGGTGTCTTATTGGGGCAGATGAAGGGCATAACCTGGGTGTCTTAATAGGACAGAGGGGTAGATGATGGGCGTGACCTGGGTGTCTTATTGAGGCAGATGAAGGGCATGACCTGGGTGTCTTATTAGGACAGAGGGGTAGATGATGGGCGTGACCTGGGTGTCTTATTGAGGCAGATGAAGGCATGACTGGGTGTCTTATTAGGACAGAGGTGGCAGATGAAGGGCATGACATTGGTGTCTTATTGGGGCAGATGAAGGGCATAACCTGGGTGTCTTATTAGGACAGAGGTGGCAAATGAAAGGGCATGACATTGGTGTCTTATTAGGACAGAGGGGTAGATGATGGGCGTGACCTGGGTGTTTTATTCGGGCAGAGGGGGCAGATGAAGGGCGTGACATGGGTGTTTTATTAGGAGAGAGGGGCAGATGAAGGGCGTGACATGGTTGTCTTATTGGGGCAGAGGGGGCACATGAAGGGCGTGACATGGGTGTTTTATTCGGGCAGAGGGGGCAGATGAAGGGCGTGACATGGGTGTTTTATTCGGGCAGATGAAGTGCATGACCTGGGTGCCTTATTATGGCAGATAAAGGGCATGATATGTGTGTCTTATTTGGGTAGATGAAGGGCATGACCTGGGTGTCTTATTAGGACAGAGGGAGCAGATGAAGGGCGTGACCTGTGTGATTATTAGGACAGTGGGGACAGATAAAGGGTATGACATGGGTGTCTTATTAGGGTAGAGGGAACAGAAAAAGGGGCGTGACATGTGTGTCTTATTAGGGCAGATGAAGGGCATGGCATGGGTGTTTTATTCGGACATAGGGGGCAGATGTAGCGCGTGACATGGGTGTCTTATTAAGGCAGGTGAAGGGCGTGACATGGGTGTCTTATTAGGGCAGATGAGGGGCAAGCAATGGGTTGTCTCATTAGAGCAGATAAGGGGCATGACATGTGTGTCTTATTAGGGCAGATGAAGGGCGTGACCTGGGTGTCTTATTAGGACAGGGGGGCGATGAAGGGCATGACATGGGTGTCTTATTAGGACAGGTGAAGGGCGTGACATGGGTGAGTTATTAGGACAGAGGGGCAGATGAAGGGCATGACATGGGTGTCTTATTAGGGCAGATGAGGGGCAAGCAATGGGTGTCTCATTAGAGCAGATAAGGGGCATGACATGTGTGTCTTATTAGGGCAGATGAAGGGCGTGACCTGAGTGTCTTATTAGGACAGAGGGGGCAGATGAAGGGCATGACATGGGTGTCTTATTAGGACAGATGAAGGGCGTGACATGGGTGAGTTATTAGGACAGAGGGGGGCAGATGAAGGGCATGACATGGGTGTCTTATTAGGGTAGATGAAGGGCGTGACCTGGGTGTCTTATTAGGACAGAGGGGGCAGATGAAGGGCGTGACATGGGTGTCTTTTTAGGGCAGAGGAAGGGTGTGACCTGGGTGGCTTATTAGTGCAGATGAAGGGTGTGTCCTGGGTGTCGTATTAGGGCAGATGAAGATCGTGACCTGGGTGGCTTATTAGGGCAGAGGGGGCGGATGAAGGGCGTGACCTGGTTGTCTTATTAGGACAGAGGGGGAGATGAAGGGCATGAGCTGGGTGTCTTAATAGGGCAGATGGTGTAGATGAAAGGCATGACATTGGTATCGTATTAGGACAGGGGGCAGATGAAGGGCATGACCTGGGTGTCTTATTAGGGCAGATAAAGGGCGTGACCTAGGTGTCTTATTAGGGCAGATAAAGGGCGTGACCTGGGTGTCGTATTAGGGCAGATAAAGGGCGTGACCTGGGTGTCTTATTAGGGCAGATGCGGGGGAAGGAGATGAAGGACATGACCTGGGTGTCTTATTAGGACAGAGGGTAAAGATGAAGGGCGTGACATGGGTGTCTTCTTAGGGCAAAGGGGGCAGATGGAGGGGATGACCTGGGTGTCTTACTGGGGCAGAGGGGGCAGATGAAGGGCATGACCTGGGTGTCTTATTAGGGCAGATGAAGGGCGTGACATGGTTGTCTTTTTTGGACAGAGGCGGCAGATGAAGGGTGTGACATGGGTGTCTTATTAGGGCAGATGAAGGGCATGACATGGGTATCATATTAAGGGAGTGGGGGCAGATGAAACGTGACATGGGTGTCTTATTAGGGGAGATGAAGGGCATGAAATGGGTGTCTTATTAGGACAGAGGGGGCAGATGAAGGGCGTGATATGGGTGTCTTATTAGGGCAGGTGAAGGGCATTACATGGGTGTCTTATTAGGACAGATGGGGCAGATGAAGGGCATGCAGTGGGTGTCTTATTACGATAGTTGGCAGATGAAGGGCGTGATATGGGTGTCTTATTAGGGCAGGTGAAGGGCGTGACATGGGTGTCTTATTAGGGGAGATGAAGGGCGTGACATGGGTGTCTTATTAAGGCAGATGAAGGGCATGACATGTGTGTCTCATCAGGGCAGATGAAGGGCATGATATGGGTGTCTTATTAGGGTAGAGGGGGCAGATGAAGGGCGTGATATGGGTGTGTTATTAGGGCAGATGAAGGGCGTGACATTGGGTGTCTTATTAGAGCAGAGAGGGCAGATGAAGGTCTTGACATCAGTGTCGTATTAGGGCAGTGGGGGAAGGTGAAGGTCGTGACATGGGCATGACACTGGTGTCTTGTTGGGACAGAGGGGTAGATGAAGGGCGTGACCTGGGTGTCTCATTAGGGCAGATGAAGGGTATGACCAGGGTGTCTTATTAGGATAAAGAGGGCAGATGAAGGTCGTGACCTTGGTGTGTTATTGTGGCAGAGGGGGCAGATGAAGCGCATGACCTGGGTGTCTTATTAGGACAGATGGGGCGGATGATGGGCATGACATGGGTGTCTTATTGGGGCAGATGAAGGGCATAACCTGGGTGTCTTAATAGGACAGAGGGGTAGATGATGGGCGTGACCTGGGTGTCTTATTGAGGCAGATGAAGGGCATGACCTGGGTGTCTTATTAGGACAGAGGGGTAGATGATGGGCGTGACCTGGGTGTCTTATTGAGGCAGATGAAGGGCATGACCTGGGTGTCTTATTAGGACAGAGGTGGCAGATGAAGGGCATGACATTGGTGTCTTATTGGGGCAGATGAAGGGCATAACCTGGGTGTCTTATTAGGACAGAGGTGGCAAATGAAGGGCATGACATTGGTGTCTTATTAGGACAGAGGGGTAGATGATGGGCGTGACCTGGGTGTTTTATTCGGGCAGAGGGGGCAGATGAAGGGCATGACATGGGTGTCTTATTAGGACAGATGAAGGGCGTGACATGGGTGAGTTATTAGGACAGAGGGGGCAGATGAAGGGCATGACATGGGTGTCTTATTAGGGCAGATGAGGGGCAAGCAATGGGTGTCACATTAGAGCAGATAAGGGGCATGACATGTGTGTCTTATTAGGGCAGATGAAGGGCGTGACCTGAGTGTCTTATTAGGACAGAGGGGGCAGATGAAGGGCATGACATGGGTGTCTTATTAGGACAGATGAAGGGCGTGACATGGGTGAGTTATTAGGACAGAGGGGGGCAGATGAAGGGCATGACATGGGTGTCTTATTAGGGTAGATGAAGGGCGTGACCTGGGTGTCTTATTAGGACAGAGGGGGCAGATGAAGGGCATAACATGTTGTCTTATTAGGACATAGAGGGCAGATGAAGGGCATGACATGGTTGTCTTATTTGGACATAGGGGGCAGATGAAGGGCGTGACATGGTTGTCTTATTAGGACAAGGGGGGCAGATGAAGGGCGTGACATGGGTGTCTTATTAGGACACAGGTGGCAGATGAAGGGCACGACATGGGTGTATTCCTTCATTACTGTGCCTGGTGTCACTGCTTCTCCTTCATCACTGTGCCTGGTGTCACTGATTCTCCTTCATTACTGTGCCTGGTGTCACTCCTTCACCTTCATCACTGTGCCTGGTGTCAATCCTTCTCCTTCATCACTGTGCCTGGTGTCACTGTCTGCTTCTCCTTCATCACTGTGCCTGGTGTCACTGTCTGCTTCTCCTTCCTCACTGTGCCCGGTGTCACTGTCAACTTCTCCTTCATCACTGTGGCTGGTGTCACTCCTTTTCCTTCATCACTGTGTCTGGTGTCACTCCTTCTCCTTCATGACTGTGTCTGGTGTCACTGTCTGCTTCTCCTTCATCACTGTGCCTGGTGTCACTGTCTGCTTCTCCTTCATCACTGTGCCTGGTGTCACTGTCTGCTTCCCCTTCATCACTGTGCCTGGTGTCACTGCTTCATCTTCATCACTGTGCCTGGTGTCACTGTCTTCTTCTCCTTCATCACTGTGCCTTGTGTCACTGCTTCCCCTTCATCACTGTGCCCAGTGTCACTGTCTACTTCTCCTTCATCAATGTGCCTGGTGTCACTGTCTGCTTCTCCTTCATCACTGTGCCTGGTGTCACTGTCTGCTTCTCCTTCATCACTGTGCCTGGTGTCACTGTCTTCTCCTTCATCACTGTGCATGGTGTCACTGTCTGCTTCTCCTTCATCACTGTGCCTGGTGTCACTGTCTTCTCCTTCATCACTGTGCATGGTGTCACTGTCTGCTTCTCCTTCATCACTGTGCCCAGTGTCACTGTCTGCTTCTCCTTCATCACTGTGCCCAGTGTCCCGGCTTCTCCTTCATCACTGTGCCTGGTGTCACTGCTTCTCCTTCATCACTGTGCCTGGTGTCACTACTTCTCCTTCATCACTGTGCCCAGTGTCACTGTTTTCTTCTTCATCACTGTGCCTGGTGTCACTGCTTCTCCTTCATCACAGTGCCTGGTGTCACTGCTTCTCCTTCATCACTGTGCCTGGTGTCACTACTTCTCCTTCATCACTGTGCCTGGTGTCACTGCTTCTTCATCACTGTGCCTGGTGTCACTGCTTCTTCTTCATCACTGTGCCTGGTGTCACTGCTTCTCCTTCATCACTGTGCCTGGTGTCACTACCTCTCCTTCATCACTGTGCCTGGTGTCACTATTTCTCCTTCATCACTGTGCCTGGTGTCACTACTTCTCCTTCTTCACTGTGCCTGGTGTCACTGCTTCTCCTTCATCACTGTGCCTTGTGTTACTGCTTCTCCCTCACGCCTTTTTTTTTTTTTGCTGACAGATGATTTCCACATTGCTCTTCTTCGTTTTCTGGTGCAAAAGTAAAATTGAAACTATGTGTATAGAGTAAGACATTGCAAACTCGCCCATACATCTCTACAGGAAAGAACACGACCTCAAGACTGACAAGGGGAAGGTCAACAACGCCACGTTAGATCAAGCTGTTACTAGCTCGCACGACTGCAGACTTGGCGACAGACACGGCACATTTTGGTTTCTAGACTGTGTTAGCATGTCAGCATTATGTAGACGTGGTGCTGACAAAATTTGAAGCAGACAGTCATCATCGAGTAGCATTCACATTAAAGTAGTAGCCATTCACGGTAGGCGGTGACCGTGTTGATAGTCAGTGACACATTCTGTAGCCAGTCATTGTGGGATGGCTACCTAAAACCTGGTTAGGTAGCCAGAACGATGGTCAAAATGGTATACCACCACCACCATTACCACCACCACCACCACACCACAACCACCACCACCACACAAACGCGCGCACAAACACACAGTCGCGCTGACACGCACACACACACGCACGCACGCACGCACGCACGCACGCACGCACGCACCACACACACACACACACACACACACACACACACACACACACACACACACACACACACACACACACACACACACACACACACATTTTATTATCTTACTTATGGACCTTGCTGATATCCTCCTTGTGGGTTGATATTTCTTTTTCTTTCTTCTTGTTGTTTTGTTTTGTTTTGTTTTGTTTCGTTCTTTTTTGCTATAAGCATAGCCTCGCTTAGCAAACAAATCAATTCGCGAGACGATTTGCGGTCAAATCCCCAACAAATACTTTTTTCCTTTCCTTTTGTCATTTCATTCCTTCGCTGTCAATTTGTTCCTCGATTCATTCGTGGTTTTCTTTCTTTCTTTCTTTCTTGCTTGCTTTCTGTCTGTCTGTCTGTGTGTGTGTCTGTCTGTCTGTCTGTCTGTCTGTCTGTCTGTCTTTTTTTATAAATCTTTTTCTTTCCTTCATTTGTTCCTTCCTTCTTTCTTTCTTTCCTTCTTTCTCTTCTTTCTTTCCTTCTTTCTTCTTTCTTCTCTTCTTTCCTTCTTCTTTCTTTCTTTCTTTCTTTCCCTTCTTTCTTTCTTTCTTTCCTTCTTTCTTTCTTTCTTTCCTTCTTTCTTTCTTTCTTTCTTTCTTCTTTCTTTCTTTCTTTCTTTCTTTCTTCTTTCTTTCTTTCTTTCTTTCTTTTCCTTTCTTTCTTTCTTCTTTCTTTCTTTCTTTCTTTCTCTTTCTTTCTTTCTTTCTTTCTTCTTCTTTCTTTCTTTCTTCTTTCTTTCTTTCTTTCTTTCTTCTTTCTTTCTTTCTTTCTTTCCTTCTTTCTTCTTCTTTCTTTCTTTCCCTTTCTTTCTTTCTTTCTTTCTTTCTTTCTTTCTTTCTTTCTTTCTTTCTTTCTTCTTCTTTCTTTCTTTCTTTCTTTTTCTTTCTTTCTTCTTCTTTTTTTCTTCTTTCTTTCTTTCTTTCTTTCTTCTTTCTCTTCTTTCTTTTCTTTCTTTCTTTCTTTCTTCTTTCTTTCTTTTCTTCTTTCTTTCTTCTTTCTTGTAATGTTCTTGTATTTTTCTTTACATCTTCCCCACTTTTTCACTTCAAGGATGGCACTGGTGGAATATCCGCTCTCTTGGGGGGGGGGGGGGGGGGGAGGGGGGGATGATGATGTGTGTGTGTGTGTGTGTGTGTGTGTGTGTGTGGTGTGTGTGTGTGTGTGTGTTCACAAGCGAACGGAATGAAAACGTCAGCGCACCCAACATCAGAATATACCCAGCCTCCTGACACTTTGGATCAGTTTTTCATGAGAGTAGAATCCGCATTCGAGTGTGTAGTAATGACTGCACATTCAGACAGGCAAGGTCAGCCGGAGTCAGTGAAGCAAGAAGAGAGTAGGACGAAAACAAAAAAGAATAAAAGGAAGATGGAGGCACTGATTTTGATAAAAAGATTTAAAAAGGAGGAAAACAAGTGCAGGTTCACAATTCTTCCGTCATTGTAGAAATGACTTGGCAAAGATTGAAAAAAAAACAAACAAAAAAACCCCATTGGTGGGGGTGGGGATGGGGCTGAAGA
The DNA here is from genome assembly GCA_018398815.1 of Conus ventricosus. NCBI lineage: Eukaryota > Metazoa > Mollusca > Gastropoda > Neogastropoda > Conidae > Conus > Conus ventricosus. The sequence goes on along the minus strand of JAFLJL010015821.1, from coordinate 8,549 downwards.
TGAAGAAAATGGGAAAATATAAATTATTATGAATGTGACAACCCTTCACTGGCTGCGTGTTCGAACCATCGTAATCCCTCTCAAAGGCAGATCTATATGTATCGCCTGCTCCTAGGCCTTTCGTCCGCTGGATCGGACTCATCAGGGAAACACGGCTGATTGTGTCTGTGCCCTTGGCGTCAAATAGAGACACACCACAGTCCGTATTTCTGTGGTGTTCTCACCACCAAGGATTCAAAAGAAGAATCCAACAGCGCCCCAAGTATATATAAGCTACGCACAAAAAGTTAAGGATCACTTTCACAAACATTCATAACTGTCAAAATAAGAAAGTCAATGCGTTGAAGTTTGGCCAACATTTAATTCCATTCTTTAGTGATAACGATACACAATTGCCTTCAATCTCGAGCATTCGTTTGGTGTGTACATTTGATTAAAGTGGGTACGTATCCAAATTTGATTTCCCAAAGTCATTGAAATCACAAGACGGGGCATACTGATGCTCCCAAAAGCTCAGTGCGTGCGTGCGTGCGTGTGTGTGTGTGTGCGTGCGTGTGTGTGTGTGTGTGCGTGTGTGTGTGTGTGTGTGTGTGTGCGTGTGTGTGTGTGTGTGTGTGTGTCCAAGGGTCGTTTTCATCCAAGGGCAGTGTAGCTTCCATGACAGAGAGAGAGAAGAGGGTTCAGGAGGGGGTGGGGGGCTTGGGGTTGTTATTTGCAGATTGCATACAAGTTGTGAGCTCAGAGAGAGAGAGACAGAGACAGAAAGAGAGACAGAGAGAGAGAGAGAGAAAGAAAAGAGCGGTCCCGATCCCGCCGCCCCCCCCCCCCCCCTTCCTCCCGTCCAACTCCGTATCCACCGTTCCACTTTACCCCCCCCCCCCCTCCCACCCTCCACTCCAACCACCCAGCCCTTCTTCTCACCAAGATGTCTGATAGTGTGGGATGAACTTTCCACTTAGACCGGCGTGCATGGAAGTGCCAATTGCGTAATTCTCAGAGAGAGAGAGAGAGAGAGAGAGAGAGAGAGAGAGAGAGAGAGAGAGAGAGAGAGAGAGACAGACAGAGAGACAGACAGACAGTCAGACAGACAGACAGAGAGAGAGAGAGAGACAGACAGAAAGACAGACAAAGAGGGCGAGAGAGAGAGAGAGGGCGAGAGAGAGAGACAGAGGCAGACACAGACAGACAGAGAAGAGAGAGAGAGAGAGAGAGAGAGAGAGAGAGAGAGAGAGAGATACAGATACGGATACAGATATTTTATTCACAAATAGGCCATTGCCCCTCGTGAAGGGGTGCATCTGGGAATCATTCAATATTTTCACGTTCAAAAACTGATTCAATGCTTTACATTAAGAAACAAGAACAGATCGTAACTTAAATGCTTTGTATAGGTAAATGGACAGATTTCTAGTTGTTCGTTCATTATTGGAAGCTAGAAGTAAACTTAATCTGAAAAGACTTGGAAATCTGTAGTATTTCAAATGTATATAACGTTCTCTTAATTCGTTTAGTAAAGCACAGCACAGAACAAAATGCACTTCATTTTCTTTCTCTTTTTTACACAATGGACAAATCAAATCAACAGGGGTATGTTGTTTGTATCGATATCTATGTACAGCAATATCTGAAATACCCAGTCTGAATCTTGTTGTAATAATCTTGATATGTCTGTCTAGATTTAACGTTAAATGCATTTTATCTATTCCTATTGTGCAAAAAGTCTTATATACACTAAATCTGTCACTATTCTTGACATGAAAATCCCATTCTTGCCATCTGCAAAGTATAAGTCTTTCTTTAAAGTCAGCGATAAACTGTTCCATTCCCTCAACACCTTGGTTTAACCACACATAACCAAAACCAAACATGTATAACTTACAGCGAATATCAGACGCCCAGTTTGTCTTATCACGAGAGTCTAACTCAAGTAATGTTCTATATGCTTTTCGCGGTAATCTTGACTCATCCATTCTTGTCAACTTTAACCAGTAGTGCATGCACCTAACGGCAGAATTTATGTAAACAGGGTATCTATTTGTCTCGCCATACACAAGGTCATTCGGTGTTTGTAACTGAACTCCTAAAAACTTTTTCAGTGCAAAGAGATGTACTTTTTCACAAAAGTGTGCAGCATTACTTAGCCCCCACAATTCAGCACCATACTGAACAATGGGTTGTATCTGCGCGTCAAATAGTTTTAAATATAAAGCAAGAGAATTGCATTTTAACTTACGTAATTTTTGCAATATACATAACAACGCATGCTTTGCTCTGCAGGCAAGGTTCTTACAAGAAACAGTAAAATCTCAACCGTGTTGAAAAATAGATGCCTAAATATTTATAAACATTAACAACAGGCATTAGGATTCCATTGTAAGTCCAGTGTTCACTAGCTGCTAAGTACCCACCTTTTCTAAATACAACTATATTGCTTTTATTCATATTCACATTCAGATGGAGTGCTGTTGCTGCCCTATGTAGACTATTTAGTTGCGTCTGTAGCCCAACTATTGTTTCCGACAAAAGAGCTATGTCATCTGCCAAAAGTAATATAAACAGTTCAAAATAATCATGCATAAATGTTGCACCATGCCTCCCATTTCTAATCACTTCTATTGCTAATTCATTTATAAATAAAGAGAACAGCACCGGCCTTGTAACATCCCCTTGTTTTACCCCCCGGGTACAGTTTATGTAGTCTGTCAATTTTGCACCCGAGCGAATTCTAGCTCGGACTGTAGTGTACATGCTATGAATACATCGAAAGAGTTTTCCTTTGATACCATTTTTTACCAGAATAGGCCACAGTAGATTCCTTTCTATAGAGTCAAAAGCTTTCTCAAAGTCAATAAAGGCGACATAGAGTTTACGGTTAAGGCAAAACTGTTTTTGTATTAAAGCTAATAATGTGTACATGTGATCGATGGTGGAGTATCCCCTTTTAAACCCCGCTTGATATTCTCCTGTGATATTATGCAGCTCAATCCATTCTTGAATCCTATTGTTTACTATAGAACTATAAACTTTACTGCTTGTATTACATAATGATATCCCTCTATAATTACCGGGATCGTCTACATTCCCTTTTTTAAATAAAGGTAAGACAATGGTTTCTGTCCAGTTATCTGGGAATATCCCTTATCAAACAGAGTGTTAAACAATTTAACAAAGAAGTCAATTACTCGATCACCAGCAAATTTCAGCAACTCGCCAATAATTTCATCCGGACCAGCGGATTTACCGTTCTTTAACTTTCTTATAGCCAATAATACTTCTTCTCTAGATATTGGGCGGTTCATGGAACCACCATCTTCATATTCATCAAAACTATCATCAATGTTGTCATTAGATACTAATGTAAATTCGTTTTCTAAATTTGTTTCAAGCAACTGTTTAAAATATTTATACCAATCATCAATTGTTATATTGTTACGTGGCTGCTTTCGTTTTGAAGAAATTTTATGGACATTTTCCCAAAACTCCCTTTGATCATTTATGGAATCAACTAACGCCCCTAACAATTGCTCATTGTGCTGATTTTCTTTAAATTTTAACAAATTCTTATACTCTCTCCTAGCTATGCAATAAGCATCACGATCAGAACTATCCTTCGTTTGCCGAAATATGTATAGCAATCCTTTTGCTTTCGATTTACTTAGTTTACATTCTTTGTCATACCAGTCATTTTGTTCATCAGTATTGTTCAAACAGAGTTGTTTTTCCATGCAAGAAGAGTAAGTTTTAACACATGTAAGAAACATATTCAAGGCTTCATTGCAGTCACGATCAATCATATTAATAGCACTGTCAAGAGATGACAATGCTTCATCTGAATGCATTGCAGTGACATAAGTATGTTCAGATGAAGGCTTCCACACAAACTTTTTAATAACCTCACGTTTCTTTTCAACTGTCAAAAACACAGGGTTTAGATTCGGCGATTCAAAATGAAGCTCGACAGGTAAATGGTCAGATTCCAATCGTTCTGATACATGTAAACTGCAAGACGATAGAACAAGTGAAAATAATTCTCGAGATACCAAAAAAATAGTCATTTACACTACACCCTGACTCTGATATATAAGTGTAATGCCCATCGAGGTCCCCATGACATATTCCATTTAATATACACAATCCAAGTGAAGTACACATATCCAACAAACATTTCCCATAGCCATTGATTATACTGTCGGAAGATTTCCTTTCCGAAAAATTGGAGCAAATGGTTAAATCAACACCATACATATCATGCTCATAAAAAATATCTTGAGAGACATTTGCAGTTCTACTGTTCAAATCTCCAGATAGGATTACATGTATATTATTCAGATCAAGCATACACTCAGCAAGGCATTCTTCCAGAGAACATATACCATTGTCTATATCAAAATAAGCATAGTACGGTGAACCCTCAGGAGGCACATATGCACAAACATATAACACATCTTCTGCAAGATCAAACAAAATCCCGTCAATCAAAAAGAAAAGAGCATTTGAGCAATCTACCTGGAGGTCTCTGACATGGTGCACAAAATCATTCTTAATCAGACATATTACCCCCCCTGAACGTCTTCCTTGTCTAGTAAACTTAACAGCAGGTTTGCTAAACACAGTATAACCCGTAAACACATTAAATTCAAGATTTTCCACAAAAGTCTCTACAAGACAGATAAAGTCAAAATTGGACAAATAAGAGAGAAAATCTTTATTGTGAATCTTAGAAAGAATTCCATTAATATTCCAGTGCAGGAACGTAAAATATTTTGAATGTGTATTATTCATTTATCTCTGTTATCATCCAGAATATGTTTACTTTTGCTACAATTCTCGTTACGTCTTTCATGATCCGACACTGACAGCTCTCTCTCATTAGCATAAACAGGAATAAAAACACTGTCATCGCTGCTACACTTTTTCTTTTGTGACCTCCCCCTATTCTTATCCGCTGTGACACCAAGTGCTCTTTCACTGGCATAAACAGGAATAAAAACACTGTCATCGCTGCTACACTTTTTCTTTTGTGACCACCCCCTATTGTTTTCCGCTGTGACACCACGTGCTTTCTCTGAAATATGTCTCTGCTCTGCATTATAATCATCCCTAGTTCTCTGGTCAGCTGTGTCATTGTCATTGTCATCAGACGGAAAACATGCCAATTTTTCACTTTTATAACAATACTTTTCATTATAATCGGAAGAAACAAAATCTGAAAGCAGGTTGCCATCACTATTTACAAGACAGTCATACCCCGGTGCCACCACAGAACCCATGTTTACATTGTCAGAGGCAGAATGTTCACTCACTGTGGCAGCGTCGTTGTCCCCATCGCCACTCCTTTCTCTGCACGGGTTTTTGCACACACCACACTGAAGATACCGGTGTCACTGTAGGGCGGCCTACCCCCTATATTATTTCTTTTAAGTTTTGTCCATCACTGTCGTCAAGGCCATACTTCTTCCCTCGATAAGAAGATGGTCGAAGATCATGGCCACACGTTTTCCCTCACTCTTTAGTTTCTTTAAGTGAGGGGTTAGTTTCTTCCTTACTTCTCTGACTCTAAGTGAAAAGTCCTCACCTATAAACACCTGTGTTCACTTAAGCTTATATCTTGCTTTCAAGATCTTAGCTTTGTCCTTGAAAAAGGTACAGCAAGCGATGACTGGTGAGCTGTCCTTTGAATTCAGGCGGTGAAGTCGGTCGAAATGGATGTCTCCAGTCATATCCAGCTTGTCCACAAGCAAGTCATGGACAAGGTTTTCACAGTCTTGCTGGGTTTCATTTTCCCTCCGGAAAAGTCCATGAAAGATGAGGTTGTTTCGTTTTGAGCGACCTTCCAGATCATCAACCTTTCGCTCCAAGAAATCCATTTTCTTCTGTAGGCTGTCATTGCTGGTGCGGAGACAATCATTTTCCTGTCGCAGCTCCGTCACTTCCTGCTTCAGAGAACTTAACTCTCCATGAAGCGCAGCGAATCCATCATTCAAGTTCCTCAAGTCACCTTTCATCCCATCAAACTTCGTGTTCAGCGACTGGAGCATGGACATCAGATCGAGGTTCGAAGGATGCTGGGTGGCTGGTGTAGCTCCTGAAGAAGTAGTTGGCGTGCGTCCTGAGGGCTTGTCCACACTCTCCCTGCGGTCTCCACTCGTTAGGCTGGTCTGTCGCAGAGATGTCTTCTGTGGCCTGGGTTCAGCTCAACATCGCCGCATTGTAATAAAAAATTGCCCCAGAACAAAAGCGTCAGGAGGCAGCCAAAGGTAACACCGTCTGCCACGGTCCTAAGCTTCAATGTTTTCAGTCTCATGGCGGCTCGATTTTTTTCTCTTTTCGTCATGAAATTGACAAATACTGTCACAAAACAGCCACAACGGGCCCTAAAATCAAGCTGTCCAGAGGGCATGGTACCACAGGAACTGATCTGCAAACTCTGTGTTCAGTAGTCAATCTTGATGCCGATTAATTGCGCTATTTGTCGGAGGTAAACAAATATGTCGCTGACCTCGGCGAATTCAACTCAGTGCCCCCGAGAGAGAGAGAGAGACACAGAGAGAGAGAGAGAACAGAGAGAGAGAGAAGCGCTAAGACGTGGGGCAATACCGGAGAAGATGGGGTGGGTTGGCAAGGGCAGAGGACGTGGTGGTGGTGGCGGTGATGGTGGTGGTGGTGATGGGCGGGGCGGCTGGACACATGGACTGAGAGGAGACAGGGGGAGAGACGGAGAGATGCGAAGGGGGAGGTTCGGGTGATGACGGTGTATGCGCTTGAAGAAATACTGGGGCAAGGCGTATTTTTTCAGCTGACAAGGCCTGCTATAATGTCTTCACCCGACAGTGATGATTGCCACGTACACTTTCTGTGTTTGTCGCCAAGTGGTGTTGTTAGAAATGTATTTATATATCGCTGTCCTTTCTTGCCCACCCTGATCCTTTTAACCTGTTGCTGGACGTAATCATTGCGCGCGAGAAAAAGAAAAGTAAAAAGACACTTTTGCCGAGTTTTTATTAACAATTGGGCGTGGACGTTGTTGTTGACAATGGGCTTTGACGTTCTTGTTGACACTGAAGTTTTGACGTTGGTGTTGACAGTGGGGGTTTGACGTTGTTGTTGTTGACAGTAGGGCTTTGACGTTGCTGTTGACAGTGATGCTTTGATGTTCTTGTTGACAGTGAAGCTTTGACGTTGCTGTTGACAGTGAAGCTTTGACGTTGCTGTTGACAGTGGGGCTTTGACGTTGCTGTTGACAGTGATGCTTTGATGGTCTTGCTGACGGTGAAGCTTTGACGTTGCTGTTGACAGTGGGGCTTTGACGTTGTTGTTGACGGTG
>JAFLJL010015820.1:17596-20455 GCA_018398815.1 Conus ventricosus | reverse complement strand
CAGGTCTTGACCTGGGGGTCGCTACGATTACCGGATAAGCCTCTCCAGATACCAGGTTAGGCTAGTTGGGCCCCCTCTCTCCTGCCCCCCCCCCCCTTTTCTTTTTTTTTCTTCTGTTGCCTGCCGCAACACGCTGCCCGGGGCTGAACTCTTGGGTATGCGGTGAGCTGAACTCAGGGGTAAGCGGTTGGGGTGCTGAGGCTACTTTAGATCCTCTGCTATCTTTTTGTTGCCCCTAATAGATCTGTTTTCCTTTCATCTTACGCCTCTGCGCGGGGGCCGGAATAGCTCAGTTGGTAGAGCGCCGGACTCGTGATCCTGGGGTTGCGGGTTCGAATTTCGGTACAGAGAGATTTTTCCCTCGGAGTTAACATTGGTTCTGACTCCATTCCCCATACAGTCCTTCGAATGATACTATAAACCGAGGTTCTGTGTGTGAACGCATGCACAACATCTTTCACACACGTAAAATCCATCACCAACTTTCGGAAGAGAAGGCCAGTTTGGCCGTTGGTATGGATGACACGTTACACATAGCATGCACCTTCCCCGAAGATGGAGTATGGATGCCTTAACGGCGGGATAAAAAAACTGTCATACACACAAAACTCCACTGCCTGTCTATACAGGCAGTGACCGCAGGAGTATCAGCCTGCGCACGCAGAAAGAAAGAAAGAAAAGAACGCCTCTGCGCACACAGGTCAATGATAGTCAAAAATGACGGCTGACCTTCCAAATTGAAGAATTGAAGACCACAGAGGCGGCATCTCAAAGCTGTCGTCATACAGTACACTGTCCATGACGGGTGAAGAATTTCTACTTGCGAATACCATGTGAAAATTAAACAAAATAAAATAAATTAAAAAAACAAACTTTTAAAAAATCATCCAAGCCAACGACTGTCGTGATCGACTTGCCACTGTGTAATTCCCACCGTCAGCCTTTCGATTGATGCTCGTCTTTCAGATCAGCGTTGTTAAATGCTGTTTGTAAGATAACATTCAATGGCCCCCATAGACCAATGGCTACAAAGTTAGGTTACGAAGCCGAGTTGTCATGAGTTCAAACCGCATCTGAAGTCGGATTTTTCTTTCCTTTTTCTTTTCCTTTTTGTTCTTTTAGTCTTTTTTTTCTTGTTTTCTTCTTTTTTTTTCTTTCTTTCCTTTTCTTTCTTTCTTTGTCTTTTTTTTCTTTTTTTTCTGGAAAACCTGCTGCGTCCATCCCGCAATAAACGGGCACCTGATTTATTTCAGGGGAAATCAAATGCGGCAGAAGGAGCAGGACAGGCTCCTACGCTCCGCCTGTCGTGTCCCAGACACTGTGAACCTCGTGGCATTTCACCCACTAAGGGCATGAAGGTCACTAAGGGCATGAAGGTCACTAAGGGCATGAAGGTCACTAAAGGGCATGGGACTTTAACCCTTTATCTTCTGCCACCTGGAAAACCAGGGTCGGCATTCATATACGTTCAGCCGACAGCGACATTTAGAGTCTGACATCTTTCGATGAGCAGGTACCCACACCAGAACAGTCACTGTCCGCTGACGAGTTGTCGGGAATTCGAAACTAAGTCCGCGCTCGGCTGAACATGCGTGTTACGTGTTAAGAAAACACTCCGCCCAGAACACCACCGTCCCGGCTACAGCGTACCTTCTGAACTCGGCCGTAGAGAACGCTCTTTAACCGCTGTCTGTTCGTTGCAATAACTCTCAGCCAGTCTGGTTGATCAACATAATTAACTAAGAATACCACAAGTAAAGAGCCGAGCAGACGGTCTACCCCTCACACTGATCTGAAACCCAAAGCTCAGGTTTACGTCAAAGACCTCAGGCAAGAGGAATGGAACTCGCAAACAGAAAACAAACTCTTCCAAATCCATCCAAACCCCGAAAGAGTTTTTACCGCGTTCCTCGGGCGGCCGTCAAGAAGAACAGGCCATTGCTTTTACACCCATTCTTATGATTCAAAAGGTGAAGAAGCTCCGTGCTGCATTCCATGTGCTGAACCACTCCCAATGAAACATGTTCGTTTAAGAGGGTTGGGGACTGACATGTGTGAGACATCAACACTTTAGAGCAGACTCCGTGAAACCCTGTTGGTCACCGGCGACTTTATGGGCCGGCGACCAAAATTATGGGCACCAACAAACCCTGATGCGATTTTGGAATCTTTGGGGGAAAAAAAAAAACAAAAAAAAAAACCCACCAACATTGTCCATTTCATCGAAGATTTTACGGAAGAGGGATTCTACTGAAATTCCGATGCGTTTATAGAAAATGTGTTTTAATGAGTTGTTGTGACTTTCACCACTGAATTTGGCTTTTTTTTTTTCTTTTTTTTGCCGGAGTAGCATACACATATAACATTCTTTGGGCACATTTAAAAGAATCCTATCGATTTTTTTTAGCCGATAAAAGAGCTCAAGGGACACAACTCCAGAATGATCACTCTAACTTGCGAAATGGACGACTTCCTTGCGTTTAAGCATTGACTTATATATTTTTAAAAAAGAGAAAAAAAAAACACAACAAACAAACAAGAAAATCTTGAAATACTCCAAGACTTGTCAGTTAAACGGACATTCCTCAGGCGGATGGCCAACAATGTTGTTCTTCTGTGGTCAGGCGGGTAGGGGGTATGAGGGGGATGGGGGTTGGGGGGGGGGGCGCTGGGGGCTAGGGGGGGGGGCAGAGGGAGGAGTTGTTCCTATATACTTGCCATGGGAAAAAAATCAAACAAACAGAACTTCAGCATGAGTGAGCAGTGTTTGTAACTCAGTGTGATCCACGTGTGCTGAAGGAGTGCGCTCTCTCTCTCTCTCTCTCTCTCTCTCTCTCTCTCTGCATACACACACACACA
>JAFLJL010015820.1:10096-12596 GCA_018398815.1 Conus ventricosus | reverse complement strand
TCTCTCTTCTCTCTCTCTCTCTCTCTCTCTTTTCTCACCCCTCCTTCACCGCACCTCCTCCCCCTTCCTTTCCCCGCTCTCTCTCCGTCCGTCCACCCCGTCCCTCTCCTTCTTCACGGATTCTCTCTCTCTCTCTCTCTCTTATTATCTCTCTCTCTCTCTACCGCCCCTTCCCCTCTCCCATCTCTACACAACCCAATATCGCTCTCCCTGCACGCTCCCTCCCTCTCTCTCCTGTCCCCCTTCTCTCTCTCTCTCTCTCTGTCTCTCTCTCTCCTGTCCCCCTTCTCTCCCTCTCTCTCTCCCTCTCTCTCCTGTCCCCCTTCTCTCTCTCTCTCTCTTTTCTCTCTCTCTACTCTCTCTCTCTCTCTCTCTCTCTCTCTGTCCCCCTTCTCTCTCTCTCTCTTTCTCTCTCTCTCTCTCTCTCTCTCTCTCTCTCTCTCTCCCCTCTCTCTCCTGTCCCCCTTCTCTCTCTCTCTCTCTTTCTCTCTCTCTCTCTCTCTCTCTCTCTCTCTCTCTCTCCCTGTCCCCCTTCTCTCTCTCTCTCTCTCTCTCTCTCTCTCTCTCCCTCCTCTCCCTCTCTCTCCTGTCCCCTTCTCTCTCTCTCTCTCTCTCTCTCTCTCTCTCTTCCTGTCCCCCTTCTCTCTCTCTCTCTCTCTCTCTCTCTCTCTCTCCCCTCTCCCTCCCTCTCTCTCCTGTCCCCCTTCTCTCTCTCTCTCTCTCTCTCTGTCTCTCTCTCTCCCTCCCTCCCTCCCTCTCTCTCTCTCTCTCTCTCTCTCTCTCTCTCTCCCTCCCTCTCCCTCTCTCTCCTGTCCCACTTCTCTCTCTCTCTCTCTCTCTCTTTTCTCTCTCTCTTCTCTCTCTGTGAAATAGAAGAGATAGAAACGGTACATTTATTTGCATGTAAACGGTTGTTGAATTAACTCTCCTCACACCGAATATTATGGCGTATTGTGAACTTGGTCTGTTTCCTCTCTTTGTTCAAGCGTCAGTTCGGTGTGTTTCCAATTGGCTTAGACTTTGTGCATTACCTGAAACCAGATTTTCTAACATGGCTTAGCAAATGCTTAAAGAAATGGACGAAAGAGGAAAGGAAACGTGGGCCACTAAAGTCAGAAGAATGTTGTGTGTAAATGGTTTGGGACATGTATGGTCTTCACAGGGTGTCGGAGACAGATAAGGTTTTCTGATGCAACGATTGACTGATTGTGCAAAAAGAAAAAAAAAAAGAAAAAAACAAACAAACCCAACAACCCTGGTCTTCAAAACTGTCTGACAGCAACCGTTTTGAATGCTATTGTAGTTTTAAAGCATATCAGAGGTTGAGCAATATTTTGATGTAACCAGTTCACATTACGTTAGAAACGTGTACAAGTAAATTTTGCTTGAGAATGACAGATCTGAATTGTAACAGATCTAGATACAAATCAGAAAATATCGACATGTGACACAGATCTAGACACAAATCAGAAAATATCGACATGTGACACAGATCTAGACACAAATCAGAAAATATCGGGCATGTGACACAGATCTAGACACAAATCAGAAAATATCGACATGTGACACAGATCTAGACACAAATCAGAAAACATCGACATGACAGTTTGGTGTAGCCTCTCAAGAAGATGAAACCCTTTTTTTTTTTTCTGCCCGATTTGTAAAGACGTATATAACCAATATCTATCAGATTTCAATTTGTTGTCTTACAGAATGCAAAAGTTATCCATTCCCAATGCCACTAATCCATCATCAACAGTGAGTATGGCTAGGTTTATTTGGGTGCGTAGCGCAATCACTACGTATCTAAAGCACTACCAGTTATTAGCCCTACGACCAATAGATCTACGTGTCGTAAACCATACGACCCTTTAAGACTACGTGTCTATATCACTACAATTGACCATGTATCGAAAAAGCTATTCATGTTCGCGTTCTCTAAAAACTACGTGTCTATATCGCTATGCCCGTTTGCTCTACAGCAGAAAGAAAGAAAAATAGTGACAACGGCCCGTTTGTATGGGGATGGTGTAGCGCAATCACTACTGGATAATGTCAGTAGGGGACTAGGGGAGGCGCTATATGTTCCCCCATGTCTATGTTCCCCCAGGTCTATGTTCCCCCACCTCCATATTCCCCCAGGTCTATGTTCCCCACCTCCATATTTCCCCAGGTCTATGTTCCAAACCCCCTACCTACCGTGCCGTACGTGACCTCGCGCCGTACGTGTCCTCGTGCCGTACGTGATCTCGTATCGTACGTGACCGGATTGTCATACTTGTTACAGAATCTAAGTTGTATCCTGACTAGATATGTTGCAATGTTCATATCTTATGCTTTAAACCCGAGATAAGAGACGGAATACATTTAATTGTCACAAGATTGTATTGATCCTTTCTTTGCTTTGCTTTGTTTTTCTCTGTATTTGGTGACAGGAGTCATTGTTTCATTAATTTGTTGTATTTACAGTTCTTGTAATGTGTCGTACACGCGGTCAAAT
>JAFLJL010015819.1:0-7500 GCA_018398815.1 Conus ventricosus | reverse complement strand
CACACACACACACACAACACACACACACACACAACACACACACACACACACACACACATACGCGCGCAAGCGGGCGCACTTCATGCTCGTAATGAAATGGAAGAAATTTTTTTTTTTTTTTCATTTCGTTTTGTTACGAAATTTCAATACTTCATTTTCGCTTTCTCTTGCAACAAACTCTGGCAGATATAGGAGCGAAGACCGACAAACATGCCCCGGAGGGGGGGTTCGTGAAATGAATATTGTCGTCAATTGGAAGTGGGGCGGGGGGTGGGTGTGAAGGATGGTGCTCTGTGTATGCATGAATGAGAGAGAAAGAGAGAGAGAGAGAGAGAGGAGAGAGAGAGAGTGAGAGAGAGAGAGACAGAGACAGAGACAGAAAGAGACAGAGAGAGACACTTAGACACTTTGATATTTTATTGTCATTACCAAAGAGGTCTTTTGACAAGGGGGGGGGGGGGGGGGGGTGAGAGGTAACAGAACAATAACATTTCCCGCTTCCTTTCTGCAAACAAATAGTACACATTCTTTCCTAGTGTGCACCAAATAAAAGGGAAAAAAAAACAATAAATTCTAAATTTCCTTATGTCATCACCACAGGAGTAATGCAAGTAGAAAGAAATTTAACCCCCAGCGGGACTCGACCATCAACTCGATAAAAATTTATGACAATGTATCTTATGATCTTTTCCTTGGCGATGAATGATAATATTCATTCAGATATCTCTTTTTTAAGGGGTTTTGTTTTTTTTTCGCTACCCCCAATCTTTTTTCAAATTTTTCTTTCCCCTTCTGCGAGAATTTGGGAATTTTTAAAATTACAATTTCATCATTAATGATAAAAAGACAGCAACTTTTTGTTTTTTTTCGCTTTATCAACGGAAAAGGGGAACAATTTGCCCGCACTTCATTATAAGCGGGTGCAGTGGAACGGGAAAGTGTTCGTTACAATAATGGGGTTTACACCCGGGGAAAGGAGATTCTGTGGAGGTTTCACTTTCCCAAACCATTTTTGTTGCTTAAAAAACCTACTAAAGGTTCTAAACCCAAAAATTTTTGGGTTTTTATTTGTGCCATCAAATTCTTTTTATGACATTAAATAAACTTTTCGTTTTGAAAAACTTTTTTAAATGAGAAAAACCAGGCCCATTTTTCTTTACTTTCCATTTTCTGATTTCCCAAATTTCTGTTTAAGAGGACTTTTTGGGCCTGTTTTTAAAATTTCCGCAAAAAAATTTTTTTGCTCTTTCCCTACTTCCTGGGCCATCCACCATAACCAAAACCCTGTTCGGGAAATGACTTTTTTTTCTTTATGGGGCCCCAGTTTTTTTTTCCCTTTTCTTTAAAAAAGCATCTTATCATGGGGGCTTCCGGGCTAAAACGGGACTGGGGGTTTTCAAGTTCTTAAACCCGAAATTAATACATTTCAAAAATTGAAACTTTTTTTGGGTCATGACCCCTTCGAAAATGGAAAATTCCCAAAGAGGAACGACTGGGGGAACGGGGGAAGGGGGGGAGCTGCAGAAGAAATTTTAAAAAAAAAAAAAAAAGGAAAAACCCATACATGATCCCAAACAATATAAAAAAAAATTCCCCTCCGTTTCCCCCCCCTTTCCCCCCCCCCCCCCCCCCCAATAATACACAATATTTTCGTTTTTGAGGGCTTTAAATTGCCCCGTTTGTTTTTGCTGTGATGGGGCATTTCAAATAAGAGGGGAGAGAGAGGGGAAGAAAAGAGGAGAGAGAGTGAGAGAGAGGAGAGAGGGGCGAGGTGAAAAGGGAAAAAGCTCTTTTCTCTCTTTTCTCTTTTCTTTTCTTCTCTCTCTCTCTCTCTTTTCCCCTTCTCTCTCTCTCTCTCCCCTCTTCTTCCTTTTATCTCTCTCTCTCCTCCTCTTTTCTCTCTCCTCTCTTCTCTCTCTCTCTCTCTCTCTCTCTCCCCTCTCTCTTTTTTTAAAGGGGGAAATCATTACCATCCTATTTTTTCCCATTTTTTTTTTTTTGTAAGTTTCCCTGGAAATGTTTTTTAAAAAAGGGGATGGCGATTTTTTCTGTTCCCTTTTTGGGGGAAACCATAATTCATTTACCCGGGACCCCCCCATCCCGGGAAAAAAAAGGGAGGCTTAGAAAAAACCAAAGCAAAAAAGTGAGGGAAAAACATGTAAAAAAAACCCAATTAAATTCCCAGAAAAATTTGTTGTTTTGCTTTGCATCCCCGGGCCAGGGGAAATTAGAAATGGCAATCAGAATGACGGGCCCATCAGTTTGTGTTACGGCGGGGCCCATCAGATGTTTTAAACAGCGGGGCCATCAGATGGTTACGCGCGTAAAGAAATTTTTTTTAAACACAAAAAAAAGGAAAAAAAAAAACAAAAAAAAACAAAAAAAAAACAAAAAAAAAGGGAAAAAACAAAAAAAAAAAACAAAACAAACAAAAAACAACAACAAAAGCCCCTAAAGAACTTGCCGTTCTTTTCAGTTTGGGGTTTATCCTCCCTTTTCTTTTCTTTTTGCTTTTGTTGCTTTTTGTTGTTGTTGTTGTTAAATGTTTTTGTTGTTGTTGTTGTTGTTGTTGTTTGTTGTTGTTGCTGTTGTTTTTGGTGTTTTTCCCCGGGAAAAAGCTCCAAGGGATCGCCCGAACCCCGGATTACTTAAACACTGGGGTTTTAAAAACTGAAATCGCGGGGGATGAAAAATTTTTCGTGTGTGCCCGGGTTTTTTTGTTTGTTTGTTTGTTTTTTTTGTTTGGTTGGTTTTTTTTTTTTTTCCCGTCCCAAACGGGGGAAACCCCACCCTCGGTTTTTCGGGGATTTTGCGGGACGGAAAATTTTTTGGGGTTTGGTGGCGTGTGCACATGCGTGCGTGAAACGCGAAAGTTGGGGTGTGTGTGTGTGTGTGTGTGTGTGTGGTGTGTGTGGGTGTGTGTGTGTGTGTTTTGTTGTGGTGTGTGTGTGGGTGTTGTGTGTGTGGTGTGGTGTGTGTGTGTTGTGTTGTGGGTTGTGTGTGTGTGTGTGTGTGTGTGTGTGTGTGGTGTGTGGTTTTTTGTGTGTGTGTGGGTTTTAGGGCTCAAAAGTTCTTCTTTGGGTATGCGGAAAAAGGGGGAAAAGCGGGGATCGGGGAAAGGGGGTAAAGGGTGGGGGGGGGAGGGGGGGGGGGGAGGGGGACGTCTGGGGGGGTTTGGGGGGGGGGGGGGGGGGTGGGGGACCAAAATTTGTTTTTTTTCCCCAGCGCAGGGAAGGTATGCGAATTACTCTGTCGCCCGCCGATTACAATTCCCAAAAAAACTTGCTCACAGTATCATTCATATGATTATGTGCCTGCTTCTACCTGTAAAAAAGATGCAGTGTTTGGATTCCTAAACCCGGGGGAATCGTATGCACATCTCAAAAACCAAATTACTCTTCTTTTTTTTCATTGGTGCCCGAGTCCTATTTTTTTAAAAATTATTAAACCCCGCTTCGTCAACGCCCCAAAAGGTATATAAAATCTTTAAAATTGAGCAGGGGGGGAAAAAAAAACGGACCCTTCCCTGTTTGATTTTCGCCGTTCTCTCTCTCTTTTCCTCTCTCTCTCTCTCTCTCTCTCTCTCTCTCTCACTCTCTCTCCCCTCTCTCTCTTTTCTTCTCTCTCTTTTCTCTCTTTTTCCCCCTCTCTTCTCCCCTCTCTTCCCCTTAAAACCCCAATCCTTCCCTTTTCCCACGGGTTCATCATCACCAAATGAAAAACCCGGGAAACACATTCGGTTCCCTTCTTGCTTTGGCGCCACGGGAAGCAGTCTGGAAAGAAATTGGGTTGAGGTTGGGTGGGGTTTATGGTTTTTTTGAGGGGGGGGGGGGGGGGGGGGGGGGGTTGTATGTGTGTTATTTCCCAGAAAAAAGACATCAAAGTAGTAGACTCCAAACAGGCATATTTGGGGGGGTTTCTGGCGGGCAGTCTCTTAAACCCATCCCTGAGTGAGGGGAAATGACACTGCCCTTTTTTATTGACTTTGGGTTTAATAGGTTTTTTTTTAAAGGGGGAAACCAATGTCTTTTTTTTTGCATCCCTTAAAAGAAAAAAAAACCCAAAAGATAAACTGAAAATTTGGGGTCTTACACAATTAAGCTTTTTTTTAAAAATTTGATTTCCTTCTTCATAAACCCCTTTTTTTTGTGTAGGGTTTTTTTAAAAAATAAATCTCACACAAAAACCCAATTCCCTTCACATCCCGCACATGATCCATCCTATTTCCTTTGGGAATTTGAACGCACGCTTTTTTTTTCCTTACCCCTCCCTTCCCCCCAATTCACACATTTCTGTGTCCCAAATAATTCATCGGGGCTTGAAAATTAAAAAAACCATTCACTTAAAACCATCAGTTTAAGGGTCAAATAAGTTTTCTAAACTTTTTAAAAATGAAATATGTTGTTTCCCCCTCGGGTTTTAAATTTTTCCCTTCATTCACAATTTTCTTCCGCGTGTCTACAGCTTCTGTTAAATTTTGCCAGCATTTTTTAAACAATTTTTACATTACTTGTTTGCAAAAATTTTTTTAAGGTTTCGACTCTTTTACCCTGTTTTGATTAAAAAAGTCTTGATTTTTTTTTTAATGTTGCCCCTTTAAGCAGTTTTAGTGAAAAAAAATGTAACTCTCACTTAATTTTCAATGTCATTTTCATAATGGGGCTTGAACCATCAAAAGATCATTTTTTAGAAAAAAATCTTTTTTTTAGCTTCGTCCCCGTGTTTTATTTCTTAAAACTTGCAAAAAAAAACCTCTTTTCCAAAGATTAGTACTAGATGTAAAAATTTTTGCCTCCAAGTTAACCCTTTTTAAGGACAGGGAAATAGGAATATTTATCATGTTCTTCTAGTTGGCTGTGCCCGTTTTGTTTATTTCGAGGGAAAATTTTTCTTATCTTTGAAATTTAGACATTTAAAAAAAAGGTTTCGTTTTCCGGGTCCCTGGCTCAAAACCCCACTATTCCAAAACCCTTCTTGTTAGCAATTTTTTTTTTTTTTAGAGGCCCCGTAAAAACATTTCCTAATTCCATTGTTGCAGCATCCCTGTCGTAGGGTTTTCCCGCTCGTCTTTGCTTTTGGTAATTTGTTTTTCTTTACACCGTATCTAAAACACTTTAAATACATTGGATGTACAAAAGGGGCCCCTTTTTGTTTCAAAGTTTAAACTATTTTTTTGGGTGAATGAATCGGGGGTATTCAAAACCCTTTGTTGCATAAGTGTGCCCCCCCCCTCTTTATATTTTTTTTTGATTACCCTTTTAAGTCCCCAATTGGGGGGATCAAAAAGCTTCCAAAAAATGTGTGGGTCAGTGTTTTTAATTTCCCCTTAAATTTTTCTCAAATGTTCTATCATCCTTTGTTGCCTTTTTTTTTGTTTACACCCAAATAAATTTTCCCCTTTAAATTTTTTTTGTAAAAAACATATAAAATATTTGTTCGAAATTTGGTTTCTTTTAACCCCAGAATTACCATTTCCCAAGCTTCATTCCTTTTGCTAAAATCCACCCTTTCCAAAAAACAAAAATGTTGGTTTTTTCAAAGGGTTTTCTGTCTACTGTAGTTTATCAGCTTTGGGTTTCCCAAAAATTTTAAATTGGGTTTTTCAATCCTATTGTGTAATAGAAACAGAAATTTAAAACTCGGAAATTTTTATCATAAAAATTCAAAAGCACCTTTGGGGTAATCTGAAAAACCATGTTTACCCTTTTTTTGGGGGTTCTATTTGCAAGTCATTGATATAAAAAAACAACAAAAACAACTGTGGGCTTAAAGACCACCCCCCCGATTTTCCACGTTTGGGGAATTTAAAAAAAATTTAGAATAAAACATTTCTCACGCCCACATGCCCGACAGAGTCGTGCCTTTTAAAGTAATGCCTTTTATAACTTTCCGTTGACTCCGAAATTTTCAAAAACATTTTCCCTAAAATATTTTTTTTAACCCGAATCAAAAGCCCTTTTTGAAACAACAAAAACGAATTTCAGTTTTGCATTTTCATGCATGTATTTTTGTACAAAAGCGAAAAGTAAATATATGTTAGTTGTGCTGTTCTAGAGTGTGGAAAATTTGCTGGGAAAAAACTTTAAAATTTAGTGTACACCTCGGTAGTTATCGGGTGTTTAATCTCCCTTTTGTGGGGTTTGAAAAGATGATGGGTTTTAAAAAAAAAAAAAAAAAAAAAAAAAAAAAAAACCCCTTTCCAAACCCGGAAAAAACCCGTCCGAAAAAAGTTATTTAATATCAATAAAAAGAAAATCAATTTTCTAAATGATTAGAACGTTTTAGGGATTTCCGCTACAATTTTTTTTAATCTGGCCCCGCACTCTTCCGCCTTTCAAATTTTTTTATGCCCCCCAAATTTAATTCTTGTGTCGTTAAAAGGGGTTTGTTTAAAAAGGTTCGTCTGTTTCTGGGCTTTTTTGTTTCTAATTCTTGTGTTTCTAATCCATTGCCTTCCACTTTTTTACAAAAATGGTCAAAGACATTAAAGAAAAGTCATACCATTGCTTGAGATGTGATATCTTGTTTATGTTGTCTTTCCCTTTTACTTGCCTTTCGGGTGACCGAAACGCTTTGGGTCATTGGTGACCCTTTTTTTAACTTGTTAAACTTTTTCATCAAATTTTTTTTTTTCCTCAGATTTAAATTTTTCCCCCTTCCCCCCTCATCCCCCCCCTTCCCATTTCTTTGATCTTAAACACCAATCTTCCCCCCCTCATCCCCCTCCTTTCCCCTTTTTTTTTCATCATCACCAAAAGTAAAAACAGAAACCATTCGGTTCCTTTTTGGGTTATGGCGGGCCCTCTGGGGAAGCAGTCTGGGAAAAAAATTGTTGGGACCCGGGGGGGGTTTGGGGGGGGAGTGGGGTGTGTGTGTTTTGGGTGTGTGTGTGTGGGTGTGTGTGTGTGTGTGTGTGGTGTGTGGTTGTGTGTGTGTGTGTGTGTGTTGTGTGTGTGTGTGTGACTTCCCGGAAAAAAGGGGACATCAAAATAATAGACTCCGCACAGGCATACTGGGAGTGTGTTTCTGGCATGTCAGTCTCATCAACCATCCCTGAGTGAGAGAGAGAGAGAGAGAGAGAGAGAGAGAGAGAGAGAGAGAGAAGAGAGAGAGAGAGAGAGAGAGAGAGAGTGACACTGAGCGAGAGAGAGACAGAGAGAGAGAGACTAAGAGAGAGAGAGTGGGTGTATACACGTACCTGTAACTCATAAACACAATCTCTTTCTGACCCCCACCCAACCCCCAACCCCCAACCCCCACCCCCCCCACCCACCCACCCCCCACACACACACTTCCCATTCCTCTCCCCAACCCCCCTTGCCCTGCCACACAGAATTTGTGGCAGGCCAAAGCATAAACTACCAATACAACAACAGCAACAAGGAAAGTCGCAGCACGAGGTATGACTGCAGGGGAAAAAATATTATAAAAAACACCAAACCCAGCTCTGATGACGCTTGATAGGTGTGAGGCAACAGGAGATGCTATTTTGGCTGCCTG
>JAFLJL010015818.1:0-19203 GCA_018398815.1 Conus ventricosus | reverse complement strand
CCTATAGTAAGTTCACTGGCTGAATTTTCGTTTTTATCGTAACACAGCTTGAAAGATTATCCCATTCACTAAACATAAACATGATCTTTAAACAAATATGTATTCAGATTGGATTTCAAAACATTCCAAAAATGTCACATGCATTGTTGGATTCAAAACATTCCAAAATGTCACATGCATTGGTTCCATACGCGTGAGTCTACGTAATTACCAAACATTTACGTTCGTGTAAAAGCTAAAGCGATGCTACATTTACCTAATGGACCCACGGCCATCAAGATAGTATGGCAGATGGAAATAATCATTGCAAGGGAGGAGTTGATGTGGAGAGGGGGAGGAGGGGGAGGGAGGAGCTCTCAACACAACACAATATCACCAGAACATCAGCACATTTCACATAAGATGTGAAAGTATCACTTTTATGCTGGCACCAGCGAAAATCGAATTTCGCACTGCAAGTTGAAAATACAGGCACCAACTGAAGAGCAGGTTGTACAGATGTGCCTACGAATCTGTCCGTGCTAAGTAATACTAAAGTTTCCTAGATCATATTTTCATCATGTCATTCCGAATTAAGACCATCTGTCGTGGAGTTCCGGTCGCTGTCCGAGGTAGGACAGCAGCACCAAATTTGCGTTCGTCGAAATCGACTATAACGAGTTCTACGTGTGCCAACACCTTCCTGTGCTTGACAACAGTACAGTAACGGATATTGTTTACAAGTGTAAAGTGTGTGTGTAAGATAGTGTTCGGCGATACAGAGAAAACAGGCAGGTTTCAGTTTGCTGCGCCGCAGGCTGAATCCGCTGCCCAGGCATCATGGAGGGCCTGGCAGAGACGGTACCTCCTGTGTTCTCGCTTTCCCCGCTCCCTCCCTGCCGCCGATGGAAAGGAGCACACGCCTCTAGAACTATGCTCCCTCCCTGCCGCCAGTGAAAAAAACACACCACTAGAACCATGCTCCCTCCCTGCCCCAAGTGAAAAGTACACGCCATTAGAACTATGCTCCCCCCCTGCCGCCAGTGAAAAGTACACGCCACTAGAACTATGCTCCCTCCCTACCGCCAGTGAAAAGTACACACCACTAGAACTATGCTCCCTCCCTGCCGCCAGTGAAAAGTACACACCACTAGAACTATGCTCCCTCCCTGCCGCCAGTGAAAAGTACACGCCATTAGAACTGTGCTCCCTCCCTGCCGCCAGTGAAAAGTACACGCCACTAGAACTATGCTCCCCCTGCCCCAGTGAAAAGGAGTACACCCATTAGAACTATGCTCCCTCCCTGCCGCCAGTGAAAAGTACACGCCACTAGAACTATGCTCCCTCCCTGCCGCCCGTAAAAGTACACGCCACTAAACTATGCTCCCTCCCTGCCGCCAGTGAAAGAGTACACCCACAAACTATGCTCCCTCCATGGCCCGTGAAAAGAGTACACGCCACTAGAACTATGCTCCCTCCCCCGCCATGAAAAGACACGCAACTAGAACTATGCTCCTCCCTGCCGCCAGTGAAAAGAACACGCCACTAGAACTGCCTCCCTCCCTGTCGCCATGAAAAGTACAGGCCACAAGAACTATGCTCCCTTCCTGCCGCCACGAAAAAACAAAAGCCACTAGAACTAATTTTCCCCCCCCCCCCAAAAAAAAAGCCCGTGGGAAAATAAAAGCCACTAAACTATGCCCCTCCCTTCCCCCCCAGGGAAAAAGGAAATTACAACGCCATTAAACTATCCCCTCCCCCCGCCAGTGAAAAGTACACGCCACTAGAACAAACTCCCCCCCCTCCGCCATGAAAAGAGTACAAAAGCCCCCTAAACTAGCCCCCCCCCTTTCCCCCCCGGAAAAATACAAACCCCCTAGAACATGCCCCCCCTGCCGCCAGTGAAAAGGATAAAAACCCCCTAGAACCAAAGGGTCCCCCCTCCCCCAGGGAAAAATACACGCCACTAACTAATGCCCCCCCGCCGCCATTAAAGGGAAAACCCACTAGAACTACTCCCCTCCCGCCCCATGAAAAGTACCCCACCACTAAAACTAAGCTCCCTCCCCGCCGCCATAAAAGTACACACCACTAGAACTAGCTCCCCCCTCCGCCATATAAGGAGTACACACCCTAAACTATCTCCCTCCCCCGCCAAGGGAAAAAAACAAAGCCACTAAACTATCTCCCTCCCGGGCCGCCCCTAAAAGGAAATACCGCCAAATGAACTATGCTCCCTCCCGGGCCCCAGTTGGGAAAATACACACCACTAGAACTAAACTCCCACCCTGCCGCCATGAAAAGTACACGCCACTAAAACAAACTCCCCACTGCCCCCCATGAAAAGTACAAACCCAAAAAACTATGCCCCTCCCCCCGCCGCCATGAAAAAGGAAACACCCACAAAACAAACTTTCCCCCCCTCCCCAGGGAAAATTTTAAAACGCCACAAAAATACTCCCTCCCTGCCGCCATTAAAAGAAAACGGGCCCTTAGAAATTTGCTCCCCCCTCCGCCATGAAAAGTCCCCCCCACAAAATTTTGCTCCCCTCCCGCCGCCAGTGAAAAGTACACCCATTAAACATGCTCCCTCCCTGCCCGATTTAAAAGACACCCACTAAACAAACTCCCCCCCCCGCCAGGAAAAGGGGTACCCCCGCCACTAAACAATTTCCCCTTCCTGCCGCCAGTGAAAAAGGGCACGCCACCAGAACTAGGGCCCCCCCCCCTGCCCCAGTGAAAAATACAAAACCCACTAGAACTATCTCCCCCCGCCGCCAGTTTTGGGGGAAAAAAACGCCACTAGAACTATGCTCCCTCCCTGCCGCCCGTGAAAATACACCCACTAAACTAAGCCCCCCCTTCCCCCAGGAAAAAGGGTACACCCACTAGACCAATTGCCCCTTTCCCCGCCGCCAGTGAAAAGGAAATACACCCACTAGAACTATGGTTCCCTCCCTGCCGCCAGTGAAAAAAGTAAAACCCACAGAACTATGCTCCCTCCCGCCGCCTTAAAAGGGTTACAACGCCTCTAGAACTATGCCCCCCCTCCCCCATTTAAAAGTCCCCAAACCCCTAGAACTATGCTCCCTCCCTTCCGCCCGGGAAAAAACACCCCACTAAAAAATCTCCCCCCCCGGCCGCCAGTGAAAAGTACCAAAGACTTTAAAAATATGCTCCCCCCGCAGACAGTGAAAAGTTTCACCCATTAAACCATCCCCCCTCCCTGCGCCATGAAAAGGAGTACAAAGCCACTAAACTATTTCTCCCTCCCTGCCGCCATGAAAATACACCCACTAGAACTATCTCCCCCCCTGGCGCCAAATTTAAAAGTAAAACCCCCACAAAAACTTGCCCCCCCCCGGGCCCCCATTTAAAAAACAAAGCCACAAAAACTATGCTCCCCCCCGCAGCCAAAAAAGGGGTACACCCAAAACATCTCTCTCCGCCGCCATGAAAAGGGGTAAACAACCCCTTTAAAATAACTCCCCCCCGCCCCAGGTGAAAAGTACACGCCACAAACTAATTCCCCCCCTTTCCCCCCCCCCCCCCCGTGAAAAATAAAAACGCCACTAGAAACTCCCTCCCTGCCGCCAGTAAAAGTACCCGCCAAAAAGAACATGCTCCCCCCTGCCGCCAAGGGAAAAGGGGTTTAAAACCCCTAAACAAGTCCCCCCGCCGCCATTTAAAAAACCCCCCTTTTCCCAGAACTATGCCCCCCTCCCTGCCCCCCATTTAAAAACAAGCCCCTTTAAAAAAAGGGTCCCCCCCTGCCCGGCCCCAAAGGAAAGTGGAAAGGTACAAGCCACTAGAACTATGCCCCTCCCTTCCCCAAATAAGGATACACGCCCTAGAAAAATATCTCCCTCCCTGCCGCCAGTGAAAAGGGGTAAAACCCCCCACAGAACTATGCCCCTCCCTGCCCCATGAAAAAACACGCCATTAAAAACAACCCCTCCCCTGCCCCCAAATTGAAAAGGGGTAACCCCCCCTTAAAAACTATCCCCTCCCCCGCCGGGCCCGTGAAAAGGGGGTTAAAACCCACTAGAAAAACTCCCTCCCTGCCGCCAAAAAAGAAAACCAACTAAAACATCCCCTCCCTGACGCCAAATGAAAAGTACCGCCACAAACTATCCCCCTCCCTCCGGCCCTGAAAATACACGCCACTAAAAAAATCTCCCCTCCCTCCCCCCGTGAAAATACACAACCCCTAAACCCATCTCCCTCCCGACGCCCGGAAAAATACACACCACAAACTTCTCCCTCCCTGGGGCCCAGGAAAAATACACCCATTAGAACATGCTCCCCCTGCCCCCAGGAAAAATACAACCCCCACAAAACTACTCCCCCCCCCTCCCCCATGAAAATAAAAACGCCACTAAAATATGCTCCCTTTCCCGCCGCCCCGGGAAAAATAAAAAACCATTAGAAAATATGCTCCCCCCTCCCCCATGAAAAGAAAACCCCATTGAACTATCCCCCCTCCCTGCCGCCAGTGAAAAGAAAAACCCACAAAAACAAGGTCCCCCCGCCGCCGGAAAAGGAGTACACGCCACCGAACTACTCCCCCCCTGCCGCCAGTGAAAAATTTCACCCCCTAGAACTATGCTCCCCCCTCCCCCATGAAAAACCCCGCCACTAGAAAAAGCTCCCCCCTTCCGCCCGTGAAAAAATACAACCCCCCTAAAATATGGGCCCCCCCTCCGCCAGTGAAAAGTACAAACCACAAACATGGGCCCCCCCCGGCCCCCCAGAAAATACACGCCATTAAATAGCTCCCTCCCGCCCCCCTGAAAATACACCCCACAAACTATGCCCCTCCCTCCCCATGGAAAAAAACCCCCACAGAACTATCCCCCCCTGCCGCCTTTAAAAGAACACCCACTAAACAGCTCCCTCCCTGCCGCATGAAAAGTAAAACGCCCAATAACAAACCCCTCCCCGCCGGGCCCTTTAAAAATACCGGGCCACTGAACCAAAGCCCCACCCCCGCCAGGGAAAAATAAACGGGCCCCTAAACACTCCCCCCCGGGCCCCCATGAAAAGTACACGCCACAAAACTATCTTTTCCCCCCCCTCCCCCCCCCCCATGAAAAGAGTAACCCCCCACTAGAAATATGCCCCCCCTGGGCCGGGATTTAAAAGTACACGCCACTAGAACTATCCCCTCCCCCCCGCCAAAAAGGATACAAAGCCACTAGAACTACCCCCCTGCCGCCATGAAAAATAAAACACCACTAGAACATCTCCCCCCTCCCCCCAGAAAATACACCAACAAGAACATGCTCCCTCCCTGCCGCCATGAAAAATACCCCGCCACTAGAACTAGCTCCCCCCCTGCCGCCGTGAAAAATTTCACAAAACACCCAACTATGCTCCCCCCCTGCCCCAGGAAAAGAACCCCGCCACTAAACTATGCTCCCCCTTCCTTCGCCAGTGAAAATAAAAACGCCACAGGAAAAAATATCCCCCCCTCCGCCATGAAAAGTAACCGACCACTAGAAAAAGCTCCCCCCCCTCCCCCAGGAAAAGGGGTACAAAAGCCACTAAACAAACCCCTCCCCCGCCATTTATAAGGGGAACACCCACTAAACAAGGGCCCCCCCCTCCGCCCGTGAAAAGGGGTAAACCCACTAAACTATCTCCCCCCCCCCCCCCCCGCCATAAAGAGTACAAACCCAAAGAACAAAGCCCCTCCCGCCGCCAGGAAAAGTACACCCACTAGAACTTTGCTCCCTCCCCCCCCTGAAAAGGATTTCCCCCCCATTAGAACATGCTTTCCCCCCCTCCGCCACTTTAAAAGTACAGCCACAAAACTAAGCCCCCCCTCCGCCATGAAAAGTTCCCCCATTTTCTAAAGCCCCCCCCGCCGCCATAAAAGGGGTAAAACCCACTAAACTATCTCCCCCCCTTCCGCCATTGAAAAATACACGCCTCTAAAAAAGGGGGCCCCGGGGGCACAAAAACCCAAAGTTTTTTTGGTCAAAATTTAAAGGGGGGCAAAGAATGAATTTGCTGTGGCGTTTTTATCCTACAAACTTTGACGGAAAAATCGAGCTATCAAGAAGTACACGCTTAGGGTTACGTTGTACCGGTAAGAGGCAAAAACCCTTTAGTGCGACGTCAAATGGTGATGGGAAAGAAATCGCCACAACAAGACTAACAATCGGGAACACCCCTACTACTTTCCCAAATGAAGACATTTTGAATTTCATGCAAAAATTGTCAGACTTTAAAGCCTCTTCCCGACTGCTCGACGAGAAGGTGAGAGACGAAAATGGACGTTTGACCCACTGGAAAACAGGACGCAGGCTAATATACATTGAAACTCCAAGTAAGCCCGTGCCCAAAACAGTCAGGATGGGAACCTTCAACGTCTCTTTGTTCAAGAAGGAAAAAAATAATGGAATGTTTAAATTGTCTGACCACTGTCTGGGGTCTGACACTTGACCAAGAAGGCACTGACTGGGCACCCCTGACGACGGCCCGGCTTGTCTCGTGTCTATAAATGTACAAGGACTAAAAAATCAAAAGGAAACGTTACAGTATATTCAAATCACTAAAAAAAAAGAAAAGTATGATATAATTGCACTTCAAGAAACACACCTGTCAACAGCAGAAGAAGCTGATATATGGGAACTCCAGTGGGGGGGGAAAATGTATTATTTATTAGTTAGCAACCACTGCGCAGGTCAAATAATCCTTATATCAAAACAATGTGAAGCAAAGGCGCATTGTCGATACAAAGATTGTCCGATTTTATTGATTGCAGCTAGTGTGGAAAACAAGCAACTACTTTTAGCAAATGTCTATGCACCCAAACTGCCACTGAAAAGATACAGTTCTATTAACATATCTGCACTGCTATTGAAGAATATAGTACAGAGCGCATTAATGTTATTGTTGGAGATTTTAATTCAGTCATTGACAATGAAAACGAGATCATTACAGGAGATAAGCACAACGTAAGGGAAGTAGAAGCCTAACTACAACTAACTACATACCTTGACGTGCATAATAGCTGGCGAACACTTCATCCTGAAGAAAGAGGGTGTACATTGTGTCGTCATCATCCATTCACGGCGAGACGCATGGGTTATGTTTAGTGGAAGGCAGTCTTCTGCCCAACATAGAGCTGAGTGAAGTCATTCCATTTCCACACTCAGACCACAGAGCACTCCTCACATCTCTGGCATTCCACAACTACACACGTGGATCGTCGTACTGGAAATTTAATAACAGTATACTCAAAGATGAAGAATATACAAACTCGATAAACAAATTTGCTGACCACTTCGTGTAAGAACTCCATCAGCTCAATTCCCACACAAAGTGGGAACGACACAAAGTCAAAGTCAGAGAGCTAACAATAAGCCATTCCAAATACAAACAAAAACTTAGACGAAATACCCAAGACGAATCCATCAGAAAACTCAACGAGCTGGAGAAACAAATCGCAAAACCCCAAACGACCAAAACATCCTGGATACTATGATTAAACTTACAAATAGAAGAAAACGCACTTGCTTCAGCACAGGACGCACAAACAAGATGTAGAATGAAATTCATTGAGAAAGGAGAGAAAAACACTGCATTTTTTCTTGGTTTAGAAAAGGCTAAGGCAGCAAGCAATACAATTAGCATGATTAAAACGGAAGAAGGTCGAACAACAACAAATCGGTCAGAAATTCTAAAGGAACAAGTCAAATTTTATGCACATTTGTATTCAGAAGACGCCAATCTGAATAACAGCGAAACATTTATCACGGACTTCTGGTGAAAGCGACACTCCAACTGTAAATGAAAACGAGAAAAAGACACGCGAAAGGCTAATTACAGAAGAAGAAATGTCGGAAGCACTAAAGAAACAAACAAACAAAAAACAAAACAAACAAACAAACAAACAAACAAAAAAGGCTCGGCACCAGGATGTGACGGTCTCACAACAGAATTCTATAAATTCTTTTGGACGAAAATCAAAATAATGCTGAAAGATCATACGCCAACTCCTTTGGACAAGGTCACTTGACACAATCACTACAAAGAAGAATCATCATTCTAATACACAAAGGAAAAAGCATACCTCGAGAAAACCTGGCAAACTGGCGGCCTATCACTCTCCTTAACACAGACTACAAAATGTTAGCAGGAATAGACTTCATGAAAGCCTTTGATACTTTATCTAAACATTTCATAATTACAGTCTTAGCATTTTGGATTTGATCCAGACTTTATACAGTGGACCAGTACGCTCTTAGTGCAGGCAAATAGCTCTTTAAGTCATAACGGATGATGTCAAAACAACTTCAAGTCGAAAGGGGAATTAGGCAAGGATGTCCACTTTCACCATTGTTATTTGTCCTGACGGTAGAACAGCTAGCAATCGAAATCCACAAAAGTGGAATAACAGGAACACACAAATACAAACGGCAACAACGAATCCTCAACGTAATAAAAGTTCAACAGTTTGCTGACGACACAACTCTCTTCTTAATTAAAAGATAAAAAAGAAAAGATCTATAGACAGGGCAATTGACATCTTTGAAACGTTTACCTCTATAACCAGGACTAATAATGAATAAACAGAAAACAGTAGCAATGTGGTTAGGCCAACACAAAATCAATCATGAGCAACTGCACAATCTAAAATGGTCAAAGCAAGTTAAAATCCTTGGAATCCACTTTGGAAAGGATAACAGTGGAAGACAATTGGACACAGAAGATAAATGATGCGCAACGTGTCATCAAACAATGGTCGAGAAGAAACCTAAGCATATACGGCAAAATACTCATGGCTAAAACATTCACCATTTCTCAGTTTGTCCATGTCATGCAATCAGTGGGTACTCCGGAAGATGCTCTGAACAAAATGAATCGAATAATAAACACTTTCATTTGGGAAAAGAAATACAACAAGAAAAAGGCCTTTGAAAAAGTAAAACGCAAAATACTCGCGCAGAATATTGATAACGGAGGACTAAATATGATCAATATGAAAATGATACAGGAAGCACTTTTCTTAACATGGGTCCCGACACTGATACACGATAAAGCCACCAGTTGCTGGAAAGCAGTTCCCATGCTCCTTTTCTCCAGGCTTGGGAGCAACCTGGCCATATTTACATCACGGCTCAATCCAAAGGACTTAAATGGTTTTGCTAAACATAAAGGGGGTTTCTGGCACCAAGTTATTGTTTCTTGGCTGAAACTTGGCTGAACCTTCGATTAAAGAATACGAACACACAAGATATCTTCCTAAACTCACCGCTCTAGAATAATCAATATATAACATACAAAAACAGATGCTTTTATAAAAAAGAATGGACAATGAAAAGTATAAGCAGAGTAAAGGACATACTGAACGATAATTTCGAACTCCTCACATTCCAACAACTGGAAGAACTAACTGGAAGAGCCCCGCAACGTCTACTCGAATATAACGCAGTAGAACAGCCGTCAAGCGTCCCCAAGATCAAAACAAATTCCATGCTCTTACCAATAAAGAAGAAGAATGATGAGTATGACGATAAACGGTCAGCCCCTAAAAGCCATGAAATGCAAAGACTTCCGTAAAGCACTCATGGAAAAATCACATCCATGTGCGGTCAAATTCTGGAGGCGAAAATTACACACAGAGCTCAGTGAACATGACTGGAACTCGGTATTTAAATGCAAACATACACACGACTGCGAGTTCTCCAATGGAAAATTCATCCCAACATCTATCCAACAAACATATTACCAGCCAAAATGGAACTAGCCGAATCAAATAAATGTAATGTGTGTAACTGCAATGAAACAGACTGTATCGAACATTTCTTCTTTCACTGTCAAAGGGTCAAACCCATTTGGCGTCTGGTGGAGAAGGAAATCTATCTCAGAACAAACAAGAATATCAGAATCATAGAGGATGTCGCACTTCTAGGATTTCATATAAATACAGCCCTCGTCAAGAACAAAATGTAATGAATCACATGATCGTTATTGTCAAAATATGTGTCAGCAGTACAGATATGGAAAAAGGTCAAATATTAACGTTCTTTTCGAAAAGGAACTCCTACTCAGGGATAAGCTAGTACAAAATGGATGCTATAAGAGACAGAGGGGATGAGGGTTGGGGTTGGGGGGGAGAGAGAGAGAGAGAGAGAGAGAGAGAGAGAGAGAGAGAGAGAGAGAGAGAGAGAGAGAGAATGCATGCTTACAATGTCCATGAAGCGCGTGAAACGGGAATGAGGAACACAAGGGGGAAAAACAGGAAAAATGCAAAATAAAGGAGTAACCAAGTGGAAAAGGGAAAGATGATGACAATTTGAACCAAAGTTAGGTACATACACACACTCACACACATATACGCATATGCAAGAAAGCATGCGCGAGCGTGCGCACACCCACTCACACACACACACACACACACACACACACACACACACACACACACACACACACACACACACACACACACGCACACACACATACGCGCGCGCGCGCGCGCACACACACACACAACACACACACACACACACACACACACACACACACCACGCACGCACGCACACACACACACACACACACACACACACACACACACACACACACACACACACACACACACACACACACACACACACACACAACGACGGATGACATCAGATGAAGGAAGAGGGAAGAAATGAAGAAATGGAAGATGATTAATGAAGAGGATCGACGCAGACGCCCACAACAATAGAAGAAACAAGAAAGAAGAAGAAAGAAGACGACAAAGAAGAAGGGGGGGGGGGGGGGGAGAACTGTGGCAATCAGCCCGCACCAGCAGCAGCGGACACCTACAGGACTCCTCAGACCAGCGATGCCGGACACATCATCACACACCAAAAGCCAAATACATGAAGATAAACAGAAGAGCAACTCAAATATACAACAGCCCAACACCAACATTTCACACACACACACACACACGCACGCACGCACGCACGCACGCACGCACACAACGCACGCACGCACGCACGCACGCACGCACACACACACACACACAACACACACACCACACACACACACACACACACACACACACACACACCACACCTTTTGCCTTTGTTCAAGGAATGAACTAGTGATTTCCCTTTAAAAATAAGAAAGAAAAAAGAGCATTTGTCGTTATCTCCATTAACTTGATTGTTAAAAAAAACCCATTACTTTTCCTACATGCATGAACTAGCTGTACACGGTCCCTCGCCCCCCTCCCCCTACGTCACACTGTCCCCCTCCTCCTGTCCCCTGTTCCTCCTCCACCGTCATTCCCTTCTCTGCCCCCCCCCCCCCTTCACCTCCGCTTCCACGTCCCCGACCCTACCCTTCCCCTATCTCATTCTCCCAGTTCCCCTCCTGTCCCCGCCATCTTTCCTTTCTATCCTTTCCCCCCTGTTCCCCTTCCTTTCCTCAACCTTTAACTGCGTGCCCCCCCCCCCCCCCCCCCGTTCTCCTTTCCTTCCTCAACCTTTAACTGCGTGCCCCCCCTCCCGTTCCCTTTCCTTCCTCAACCTTTAACTGCGTGCCCTCCCCCCCCCCCCCACCCCCGTTTCCATCTCCTTCCTCAACCTTTAACTGCGTGCCCCCCCCCCCCCCCCACCCGTTTCCCTTTCCTTCCTCAACCCTTTAACTGCGTGCCTCCCCCCCCCCCCCCACCGTTCCCTTTCCTTCCTCAACCTTTAACTGCGTGCCTTCCCCCCCACGTTCCCTTTCCTTCCTCAACCTTTAACTGCGTGCCCCCTGTTCCCCTTCCTTCCTCAACCTTTAACTGCGTGCCCTGTTCCCCTTCCTTCCTCAACCTTCAACTGCGTGCCCCCCACTCCCTGTTCCCCTTCCTTCCTCAACCTTCAACTGCGTACCCTCCGCCCCCTGCTCCCCTTCCTTCCTCAACCTTCAACTGCGTGTCCCCCACCCCCTGTTCCCCTTCCTTCCTCAACCTTCAACTGCGTACCCTCCGCCCCCTGCTCCCCTTCCTTCCTCAACCTTCAACTGCGTGCCCCTCGCCCCTTTTCCCCTTCCTTCCTCAACCTTCAACTGCGTGCCCCTCGCCCCTTTTCCCCTTCCTTCCTCAACCTTCAACTGCGTGCCCCTCGCCCCTTTTCCCTTCCTTCCTCACCTTCAACTGCGTGCCCCTCGCCCCTTTTCCCCTTCCTTCCTCAACCTTCAACTGCGTGTCCCCCACCCCCTTTTCCCCTTCCTTCCTCAACCTTCAACTGCGTGTTCACCACCCCCTGTTCCCCTTCCTTCTTCAACCTTCAACTGCGTACCCCCCCTCCTGTTTCCCCTTCCTTCCTCAACCTTCAACTGCGTGCCCCCCACCCCCTGTTCCCCTTCCTTCCTCAACCTTCAACTGCGTACCCCCCCCCCCTCCTGTTCCCCTTCCTTCCTCAACCTTCAACTGCGTGCCCCCCACCCCTGTTCCCCTTCCTTCCTCAACCTTCAACTGCGTACCCCCCCCCCCTCCTGTTCCCCTTCCTTCCTCAAACCTTCAACTGCGTGCCCCCCACCCCCTGTGCCCCTTCCTTCCTCAACCTTCAACTGCGTACCCTCCGCCCCCTGTTCCCCTTCCTTCCTCAACCTTCAACTGCGTACCCTCCGCCCCCTGTTCCCCTTCCTTCCTCAACCTTCAACTGCGTACCCCCCACCCCCCTGTTCCCCTTCCTTCCTCAACCTTCAACTGCGTACCCTCCGCCCCCTGTTCCCCTTCCTTCCTCAACCTTCAACTGCGTACCCTCCGCCCCCTGTTCCCTTTCCTTCCTCAACCTTCAACTGCGTGCCCCCCCCCCCCCCCCTGTTCCTCTTTCCTTCCTCAACCTTCAACTGCGTGCCCCCCCCTGTTCCCCTTCCTTCCTCACCTTCAACTGCGTACCCTCCGCCCCCTGTTCCCCTTCCTTCCTCAACCTCAACTGCGTGCCCCCCCCCCCCCCCTGTCCCTTTGTTCCTTCCTCACAACCTTCAACTGCGTGCCCCCCCGCCTGTTCCCTTTCCTTCCTCAACCTCAACTGCGTGCCCCCCCCCCCCCCCCCCCCCCCCCCGCTTCCCTCCTTCCTCAACCTTCAACTGCGTGCCCCCCCCCTGTTCCCCTTCCTTCCCAACCTTCAACTGCGTATCCCCCCCCCCCTCCGTTTCCCCTTCCTTCCTCAACCTTCAACTGCGTGCCCCCCACCCCCTGTTCCCCTTCCTTCCTCAACCTTCAACTGCGTACCCTCCGCCCCCTGTTCCCTTTCCTTCCTCAACCTTCAACTGCGTGCCCCCCCCCCCCCCCTGTTCCCTTTCCTTCCTCAACCTTCAACTGCGTGCCCCCCCCCCCTGTTCCCTTTCCTTCCTCAACCTTCAACTGCGTGCCCCCCCCCCCCCCCCCCGTTCCCTTTCCTTCCTCAACCTTCAACTGCGTGCCCCCCCCCCCCCCTGTTCCCTTTCCTTCCTCACCTTCACACTGCGTGCCCCCCCCCCCCCCTGTTCCCTTTTCCATTCCTCAACCTTCAACTGCGTGCCCCCCCCCCCCCCCCCTGTTCCCTTTCCTTCCTCAACCTTCAACTGCGTGCCCCCCCCCCCCCCCCCCCCCGTTCCCCTTCAGAGAATGTAAATATGTGAGTTCAAGACCACCCATGCGATCTGCCCAAAAACCCCCCCATTTTCACATACTAACACGTCCTATCACATATCAGTTTTAGCCAAATTTAACACCTGTTTTTAAAAAAAAATTAAACCTCTAAAATTGGACGTAATTAGCACAATGAAACACGGGGGATTCCGTGCAGAATAACATGGATATCGGTGAAACTCACATATTTACATTCTCTCCAGAACATAACAATTAAGGAGCTAGCTACAAAAAATACAATTTTTTTTGTTAACTCACTGTGTTTGGCGGGACAACTTGCAGCTCTCACGAACAAACGATCTTTAGGGGCAGGCCTTTTAGACAAAGTAGCACCGCTAGAAGAGAGAGTCTCGCTAAATAATACACGGGAGGGTTGTATTCATGATTCTTTCAACATCATATACGTCTATCTACCTCCATATATGATCTTGGCACAAATTCTAACATCACCTTCTGCCTCTCCAAGCAAATAAGTATCTTACGTTTAGGCCCAAGACGGCAAGAGGTTTTTGAAGTTCCCCAGCGATCAGACAGTAATGCAGTAATTTTTTTTTTATAATTTGATTGCGTTCACTGCTGTCGAGACCCTGTTGCTTTAAATTCTTTCATTGTTTCAATGGCACGTAGAAGACTGCGGCAGAATCTCCTAACCCATTCTGTGTTACTTCTCTGTACTTCGTAGTGTCCATAATTTCTCTGTATATTGATAAGTAAATCATGCCGTTCAGCTAGAATCTTATTAAAGTTTTCTACTAGGCCCTGCGATCGATGGTTGCCTGGGATCCCCTCTCCTAACTGTAACATGATGTTTTAAAAACATGTGTTTACAGAAACCTTTAAATCTTTTCCAATCATCACCTTGAACCATCCGTAGGATACTTAAATGTCCTCCAATGTATATTTGTTGTAAAGCCACAGTCCCCCACAGTTGAGCTTTTATCCGTTTAAGGTTTCAGCGGCTTTGTATCTTGAAGCCATGTCAACAACTGTCAGAGCATACTTAAACTTTTTCTTCTAACTTATCAAGTAGTAAGATACAGCAAATCCATCTGGGGGGTGTCATTAGGAACTGAGTTAAAAAAATCTAGGCCTTTTATTATACTTTTGGGGCAGGCAGATATATTTGCCAAATTGCATGTTTTAAGCCAGTCTTTTCCGCATCGATTCAACAGCTCTAGCAGCTTTACTTAGTTTTTTCAATAGCAGTCCTTTCCTTTCCAATACCCCTTAGGAGAATAATATATTTGTACTTCCGTATTGTCCATAAGAAGACTTGTATTTAAATGTATTAGTTTTTAAGAATGTATTGTGCAAGAATATAGATATGCTTCCATAGCACCCACAATAAAACCAAATTTCTGCTATTTTTCTGTTCTTTTCTGTGGTTCATAATAAAGTCAGGACAGTTCTGGGCGGTGGGCGATGTTTCGAAACTTCTTTCCTGTCACTAAATTAATACCCATTCATTGCGTCATCAACGTCCTGTAAATGTGTGCTCTGCAAGTCCCTGTTCCCTAACTTTTTATAATAATGTCTAATTGAGCAATTCGGCCTTTTCTCGTATGCGGCTCTTGTCCTTAGCTAAAACTTCTATTGCCTTGTTATGCCGTTCTCTCCTCTTCAACGGACCGCAATTTACTAAACATATAGATTGCTTCCAGGAGAAGGCCAAGGCATTAACAATAGCTCCTCCTACCATCATAACTAATCCCGCCATCGTTTTATAAATCAATATTTTCTTATGAATTAATCTTTCAATAACTATATTTGCTGGGATAATCCCCAAGTGTAACAAGAAATGTTGCAGGCAATCGCAGCCATAAATTACAACTTAACCTTAACAACATCCTCAATGTCTAAACCTTTCCAGTCAGAGCCGGCTCATCTGTACACATGTTTTTTTGCTACACACTATAGCCTATACTAGAGACCGCTAATTTACAGCAGAATGGTAAATTGTATTGAGAATCTTTTTTTCACTCAATCTTTTATTAACAAAAAAATAATAAAATAATCATAATACGAAAGGCTGTCTAGTGCTTTTAATCAATAATCTTTTGTTGTTACAGCTAGAAATAAGGGTCGCAACTCAGTTTTGGCGAATCACTATCTTCCCCAAGTTGGGCGGTTTTATTCCTCTAGCAAACATATTAGCAAGGTTTGGAATAAACGATAACACCAACGATAGGCACTGCATAAATTAACCAGCGTTAAACTCATGGTTGTAAAAGTATTAATAATATTTTTTATTGCTTTTTAAAAATGGATTGTGACGAACTATTAAAGTGTGAGGAGCAAGCAGACTACTCCGTAGACCACTGCCATAAAGAAAGATAATACTCTCTGGATGCGTGAGGAAAAACTAAAAAACAGTATTTAGTCACTTGAACTAAGTATTGACATAGTTCAACAAACTGTCTAATCAGACGTTAGAAGTACTAACGCTAGTACAAAGCACAACTTAGGATCCAAAAGGGTTAGATCCGTGGGGGTTAGACAATTAATAGTTTATATGCTAAGTTAGTAAGTAAGATGGCGCCAGTTGAATCAGAAGAAGATTTAAAATACGACTATCACAAGATCCGGTTTTAAACAAGTCCCTAGAAACTCTTCATGTGACATTTACTACAAATTTGGGACTATGTTATGCCATTCATACATGGGGAATAAATAATCTTTATTAATCAAATTAATATGAACATATTAAATATAATCGCAATAAAAAAAATTAGACGATCAGAGAAAGAAGACGCCCACAGGACAATCCGCAGGAACCAAGTGAATGTACCACAATGAATGTACCGCAAGTGAGTTAAAGTTTACTAATCTAAAAAGTCCTGGACCGTGTTGAGGCGGGCGTAACTGGCTGAATGGAACAAACTGAGAAAATCAACCAATCCGCAAAAAACAAAAATTATTATTAGTAATACACATCGCCACCGCCAAACACAATTAACCACAACACACTCGCAAACAAACGACTAAGATGTATTATATGTAAATGGTGCTGCTGCTGATGTGGTGGTTTGCATACAAACACCTAACACCATACCTAACAAACAAAGCCTGCAAGTCCCCACAGTAAAAGAAGAAAACCGCCTTCTGCAAAAAAAGTGCAACATCCTCAGCAGTAGACCCATTTTCTATTGAATAGTTTTTAAGAACTAGATAAGAACAAGTCAAGAACTAGATAAAGTACAAGTTAAGTAGTTACTATAGAACGTACTTTTTTAAAGTTAAATGCAAGTAAATTACTAGTTAAGTGCAAAAACATAAGTTTTAGTTTTAATACGAGTTAGTTCTTAAGTTAAGTACTAGTTAGGATCTTAATAAGTACAAGTTTTTTCTTAATTTAAGTACAGCCAAGACAGTCAATTAATCTTTTAAAGTCTCACAATGCCCTACAGCATAACAAACCAGGATTGACGTAAGTTCTCTTGTTATTGTTAGAGACCTAGTGATCTTCTTGTTAACAGCAGTTGGTTTTACTTGATGGAGAGAGAGCGCAGATTAACATTTGTGTGAATAAAATACTTATGTTTTTCAAAGTGAGCTTGCTTGTAGTTTTATCGTGAGTTTATATTTTTTTTGACAACTTCTTTACTATCCCTTAAGCTTTTTTCATTACAGAAATTCTGGCAGCAACGCAGTACACGTTGAACCGCAAAACCAACATATGCTTTGATAACTGTTCCATTAAGTTCATCCTTCATCTTTCCAATCACTTTCTTGTTTAACATTAATGTAAAGGGCTGTCTTTTGGATAGTCGCATTGTCGTAACCACCCCATCAACTCCTTTAGCTACTTCTGTTTACTAAGTCCTTTGTAAAAGTCATTCAGTTGGGACGTCTAGAAAAAAAAGAGTCAGTGTACTGTGAAAAAAGGACTCTGCCTTCTGGTACCAGCGTTTTAAAGTAGTCTTACAGCAAATTCTAACACCAATAACTTCGACAACTCTAATACAGTTAAGCCGATAAACACCGGCTTGTCCAACATTAAACATCCTTTTTCTTCATCATAAATGCCAACCAGGCAGCGTTAAATAATCTTCTAAAGGTCCCTTGGATAGTGTTAGGTTTAGAGGCAAACTTAATTGCTTGGTTTTCTTTTGATAACTATTTAACATGCCTTTACGAAATATAGTGTACGTTTCTCCATGTGATTACCAAAACAGCAACAGAGCTGTTGTTCAACAGTTTTTAAAAAAAAGTCTTTTTCTGAAGCATCAGTGGCTTGGGTTCTAAGAAATCAGTATACTTCTTGAAGGTTTGGTCTCATAAAAGGGCTCATTGATCACCAGATAATTATTCAGTGAACAGCTGTCAGTTTCAGTCCGTGTCTTAGGTAAAACTGTAACAGACGTTGTAATGCCACAGCATATTTAGTGTTATGTCTAAGATTTTGAACAAGTTTATGCGGCTCGATGGGACTCATCTTTAATCATTCTGCGGCTAGAGGGTAATCGTTGTGGAGATCGAGTAATTCTATATAGTGATATTCTTAGTCAAACTTCCAAGATTAGTCCGCTGGATTATCAGGCGTAAGCTGTGAAACATGCCCAACACAGTGTATTAACATCGTGGAGGCCCTTTTAACATTTAAAGTTTCTCAGTGGAGCGGTTGACTCATGGCCCATCCATACAGATTGTTTACCGACTAAGTACATTAAATAGTTGGATGGTTTATTAGTGGGACCATAATCGTCTAAAGTAACTAGTTATTGGCTTTGCAGTAAGGATGTATGAGGCCATGCTAATACCTCCCGTTCTTAAACGTCCCTTTCAAATCATCTGACGTGTGGGTAAGATCATATCTAAAGTCAATCCTGGATGTTTGTAGACTTTAAGAAAGCAGCCCAAGAAAGGCCTTGGCAGAGATGTAATGTGATATGAGTCTAAAGTTAGTAAATGTTTTCATGCATGTAATCTGTAAATTCTTAAAGACGTCTGCCAATAAACACACCTCTGCAATAAATACTGGTAACATGATAGTCGGCCCAAGTGTTTCACAGTGTAATTCTGTCCAGGGGTTTCATGAGCGTATTCATATTCAGAGTCATTATGTCTTTGCCTCTAAGACGTAGAAAAGAAAGAGCCTTTAGGAGGAAGCGAGTCTTCGTCACACCTATCCCACGAGTTCTTGTATTCATAAGGATAGACGCCTTTAACGCAACTAAAGATGTGGAAACAAATACAAAGTATTGTTTTGTGAATGAAAGTCTTGTAACGATCCTGCTAACTTATCCAAACAAGCCACATCGAGATGTTGGTCAGAAGTCCATAAAACAGGATCAAGAGTCAAGATAAAGTCATGTTCTTTCTGAAGACTGTGCAATGCCAGGCAACCCTCTATATTCAGAATCACTGCTTGCATGATGAAATGAGAATCTAGCCTCTTAAGGTTATAAAGAAGATAGGCAGTCTTCATCCAATGAGATCTCTTTCAAGTGGTCAAACCTTTAAGCTGAAGATTACAATTGTTGTGCCTGCCGCCCCACTGAACTTTCCATAATGTGATCGAGGTCTCTCCTGTATTGCCTAATAATTCTTTATTACATA
Source organism: Conus ventricosus (assembly GCA_018398815.1). Classification (NCBI taxonomy): domain Eukaryota; kingdom Metazoa; phylum Mollusca; class Gastropoda; order Neogastropoda; family Conidae; genus Conus; species Conus ventricosus. The sequence continues at coordinate 35 of JAFLJL010015818.1, read as the reverse complement.
CCAACAGTGTGTAGATGATCATAGCGTTTCTTTTC